>CM043022.1:16328628-16578328 GCA_023690525.1 Holotrichia oblita
AGACGGATGTTGTTTTCTAATGCTCGTTATATACTTAATCTTTTTTTCGCTTTGCTGATTTGACTGTTTTAGTTTAAATAAGCTGCTCCGTTTTGGTATAGTTTTGACGTTTCCGTAAGGTTATTCGCTTTGCGTTGTTCTGGGTTGAAGTTTTCCGATTCTTCATAATTTTCAATAATTCTTTTATTAGTCTTTGACGGGAAAAATTACATCGGACAGAGCGTAAGAAACAGCGAATACTCGGACACATCTGCAGTAGCTAAACACTTATTTCAAAATGCAAACCATTGTATAAGTACGACAACATTAATGTCCTGTGTATATCCACACAGTACCATCAAACATTAATTAATTACTGGCAATCTTCAAGAATCCTAGCGACTTCAACCGAGAAGGTGGATACAAATTGAGAGACACCTACCAAAGCAGATGTAGTCTATTGAACTGGAATAGTCATCAAGAAGACAACATCAATCTTTAGAAAACTTCTGAAAAAGGTGAGAATATGAACAGCTAAACGTAAAGTGAAAACTATGAAAATATTGATTTCAATTTTTATGATTGTTCCGCACATAAATTTAAAATTAAAAAAATAATTGAACGAGTACGCATAATATTGTTATGAAAATGATATCAAGACGTAAATGTTTTCTTGAAAGGCAAATTACATGCACATTTAAAACCTGTAAAAAACATAATAAATTCTCTAAGCAAGTATATGGAAATAATACAATAAAATAGAATAAAATAGTAAATACAAAGATTGCCTGGTTGTTTGCTTAATTGCGTAAAAATATAAGTAAGCTAATATTAATATTATATTATTAATTTAGTTGTAGTGTCTTTTAGAGCAAAAGTAAACATTCCTTCGTATGAGACACTTAGTTTTGTAATTGTATAAGAATTTACACGCAATCTCAAATGAAATTGAAAAATAAATTAATACGAACACCAAAGAATGTGCAAACATTAAAAGGTAAGTATACAAAAATGTATTTTAATATTTCAGATTAAGAGAGTAAATTTTAAATACTGTAATGCCGGTTGTCTATTCATAGTTTCTCTTGTGATGACATCCATAATTTAATCTTTAGGCTTTCTGAAGAAGTTTAGTTGTCCGTGGGAACACGCCATACTGTAAAAAAAAAACTAAAATTCAAGCAGTTTATGAGCTAACGCAGGTAGACAAGTTGGTACTGCCAATGGTTTTTATATAATTTAAATAATGGAAACATTCTTGACAAATACTTTTTAACCCAGATGACACTTGGTTCCATCTTTTTGGAATTTTAAATATGTAAAATATCAGGATGTGGTCGGCAGAACACCCTGGTGAATTTTTAGTAACCTCATTATATCCACAAATAATAGGTGTCTGGATAGAAGTTTCAATGAGACGAATTATACTAGACAATAAATTTTAATATTTTTATTTTTTCCTTAGTAACTATGAACAGTTTTACTTTCTGTTGTGTTTTTCTTTGTACTTTCCTTTTGTACTATTATACGGTACTTTTTAATATTAAACTTGAATAATAATGATTTTGGTAACGTATAATAGATGACAATGCTTATTTTGCATTGCAATTAGGTAGTTATTAAATCACCTTTTCACAGAAATGACTTAGCACGTCCCATTTTCAAGTACCTGCTTCTATTTTATATTACGGAGTAATTCTATTATAATTGAAATTATTATTTGTACCTGCCTTACTACGAGACTTTAAACGGGTTCTATGAACTGTTAAGTGCAGTTTTATTGTCGTCTAGAGTTTAATTTGTTTCTGTTTCGCTTACAGTACAGTCAAGTGTTTAATTCGATGTATGTATATAAAATGGCAAGTTCTAGTCGCTCATGTTGCAAAATTCCAGCGGATAGGTTTCGTTATATATGCGGACGATTTATTTTAAAGTGACAAGCTAGGTCTATATCTGAGGAAGTCAAAAGAGCATATCTACTATACTTTAAATGTCAAATTGGAGACCAAGATAAAATTTGGACTCCTCATGTTTGCTGTGTGAGTTTTCATATAAACTTAGTGCGGTGGATGCATCGCAAGAAAAATTCTATGCCGTTTGCTGTTCGTATTGTGTGGAGAGAACCTATCGATTACGTACGAGATTGCTATTTTCGTATCACTAAAACAAAAGCGTTTCAAAGCAAAAATCTAGACAACATTGTTCCTGGGGATTTTACTTCAGAATCTGAGCTACAACTTCCTAAGCTTACCACCGATGACCCAACATTTTTACCAAGTACCAGTAGTGAACCTTAATAACCCAGAATAAATTAAATGATTTGGTACGTGAGCTGGGATTCTCAAAACAGAAATCGGGACTTCTTGCTTCCAGACTTCAAGAGTGGAAACTGTTAGATAAAAACGCAAATGTTTCATTTTACCGAAAACGAAATATAACATTATCAAGTTTTTATAAAATGGAAGAATCGCTGTATTTCTGTTCTGATATTGACGCTTAATGAATTAGTTTAATATAAAACATATATCTTCCGAGTGACGAATTTTTATAGATTCGTCTAAATACAGCATAAAAGCTATCTTGCTTCAAAAAGGAAACAAACAACAATCTATTCCGTTAGCTCATTCACTTATAATGAAAGAAACCTATGATAACTTAGAAACAATACTAAATCGCGTTAAATACGAACAGTATCAGTGAGATATTTGTGGAGATTTAAAAGTGATACGTATATTGGATTGCAAGGTTCTTTTACAAAGTTTTGCTGTTTATTGTGTGTATGGGATAGTAGGACCCATTACAGTATATAAGAAAGATTGGCCTTATAGAACTCCTTTTGTACCTGGTACTTCAAACATAAACTATGCTCCCCTTGTTAATGGACAAAAGGTGCTTTTTTCGCCTCTACATATTAAGCTTGGATTAATGAAAAACTATGTAAAAGCCACGGACAAAGAAGGTGATGGTTGCAAGTACCTAAAACTAATATTTCTACAATTAGGTGGTGTCAAAACTAAAAGGAGACCTATTTATTGGACCCCTAATAAGCAAGCTTTTAGATGATTTGCATTTTGAAAAAAATTAAATGAAAAGGAATTGGCAGCTTGGAAGTGTTTTTTAAGTGTAGTGAGAGGATTTCTATGCAACAGAAAATACGAAAACTATAAAAACCTCATAGATGGTCTGTTGGATATCTATGCAATACTAAGGTGTCGCATGTCTTTAAAAATGCATTTCTTGCTATCACATTTGGATTTTTTCCGGAAAATTTGGGCGCTGTAAGCGACGAAAGAGGAGAAAGGTTCCTCCAGGACATCAGAATGATGGAAACAAGATACCAGGGTCGCTGTGACTCATCAATGTTAGGGGACTACTGCTGGTTTTTAACAAGAGATGATACTACACAATACAAGAGAAAAAAGTAACAGTTTTTTCAAATAATCCTGTGTAATAACACATTTTTGTTAAATTTGACACATTTCACATCTGTTTATATTAAATAAATATTAGATTGTGAAAATACGCTTTCTCATTATTTTTCACCACCTGCTTCCTGTAACAAAAAAAACTGTACATGCTACTGTAATAAGCTTATCATTTTCGGATTTAGGACGTCAAAATACTTGGTATACACCTATTATCGTCAATGGTATTTCACAAAAGTATAAATTTGTGTAAACCTGTATAATCAGTCAACATTTAACTGTTCCACTTGCCCTGATAACGTTTTTCGCTTGTCTTGATGAAATCTCGCCATGTTCAGCACTGACGTCTTTCCCCCGAAGAAAGAAATCCAGGTGGCCGTGTAAAAAATGTATTTTATGGCTCATGTTACAGCCCAGTTCATGGTAACTTCTAAAAAGTTCATTAACAATTGCTATGTAATTGTCAGATTTTGTGTTTCCTAGAAAACTTTTGCTCAAACTTTTCAAAGCATTCCGTGCATCACATTCCAAGTCATTTAAAGTCTCTTCAAATTGTGCATGTTTTTGTAGACGTTTAATTTGGTGTTCTAAAAAAAAATTCTGCTTAAGTTTTGCAGTTGAAGTATTGGGAAATTTTTGTTTAACGTATTGAATTCCATGACTATCCCTATCCAAAATTCCGAAATCCTTCATCAAGCCTAATTTGGTGTGTAGTGGCGGTAGAAATATTTTATCAGATTCCACTAGTGCTTCGTGAAAAATATTCTTTTGTCCAGGAATATACTGAGCCCTGACTGGCCAATCTTTAACAACATAGTAGGAATTTCTCGATCGACTGTCCCATTCGCAAAGAAAACAGCAGTGCTTTATATGTACCCCAGTTGTAAATAGAGTAAAATTGCTACAACTTTGAGGTCAGCGCTGATATATCATTAGTATGTACACTTTATAATTAATTTTGTCGAGAGTTTTCTTCAAATGGACGGCGTAGCCAATCGGAATCGATGGATAAACGTTTTCTATTTGAAGGACATCTTTCAAACTCAATTTCGAAGCATCGATAAAAACGCGCCATTCTTCAGGGCTTGTTGAAGGCCTAATATCAGCATATATCATTGAAATTGTTGCAGAATGAAAGACCTCCTTTGGTATGAAAAATACTGTGATTACGGTACACAGAAATATGTGTGGCCGAAGCTAACAGCTTCCATCGCTGAAGTCTACATCCTAGTATTTCTGCTTGAGGTTTTGACAAGCTTAGATCTCCAATAGGGTCATTTAATTCTGACTGAGTGAGGTCCGTCCTCGAGAGGTGCCAAATATTCATCATCGCTGGTCGATAATAACTCGGAAATTTCTTTCTCTGCATTTGTAATGGTATATTTTTCACCCAAAACACCTATAAGTCTTGGTCTTGGCTAGGCTTATGAATGAGGAACTGGATGAGTAACAGAAGACATTAGCGTAACTGATCTCGTTTTTATTTTTGTTGGAGAACCAAAAAGCTTTCGTGCAGCAAAAATAGCCATCAGGCAAATGGTTCATTTGTTCACGCCAAATCATTGTCTTCAAGTCTTAAAAATGGTTTAGTGCTGTTCTTACCGTTTGACCAGCCCCTCAGAGTAAAGCACACCGTGCACAGCAAATGTAAGAAACCCATTTCTTGTTCTGATATTTAATTTTTAGACCAAAATAGTAAAAATATAAATTTTCTATTAAAGGTTTCTCCACATACATAACAGGAGCAGTTGGGATTATTTGTTCATACACGGGACATTATGAAATAAAAAGACGTTCAGCTGTGACAAACAATTAAATTGAATCTAACGAGCCGTGCGTAGTTCCTTATATACCAACAAAGCCGGAAATCTACAAATTCCTAATTTCATTGTCTTTAGAGCACAAATGGGCGTGGTTTAAATGCTATGACGTAGGAACCAGGCGAGGACACGTTTAAGCATGTTCACTCAATGCTCGGAGCTAAAATATATCTTGTAATATCTTTCTCATATAAAAGTCACTTTGAAATGCTGTAAAATTTAATGTACTTTTTGAAAAAGATATTTTAGAAAAATTCTCAAAATCTCGACGTGGCAGAGCAGATTTAAAATTAGTTTCAGAATCAGCATGAAAAACGACTAAACTACACTTGATGGGGTATGAGAAAAAAATGTGTTGGACAGTGTTATCGGGCCTATATTTTTTAAACAAACCGTAACTATTGAAATATAAAAAAATGAATCCGTTAAGATGTTTACTAATGAACTTCATGATGACAAATTTACAGAAGGTTTTTTTCAGCAAAAAAATGCACCAGCACGCAAAACTTGAGAAACAATAATTTTTATCAAAAAATATTTTTTTTGTGAAAGAATTATGACTTTTCCTGCAAGATCTCCAGATCTGACAATTTGAGATAATTTAATTTTTTGTATATTTAAAATAATCAATTTTTAAGACCATATTTCAGACAATCACAGGGCTTCGCAATGTTATTTGAGATGCCTGTATTAACATAACCTCACAATTAATGGAAAATGGTTTTGAGAACATGAATAGTACGACTTCAAAATAATAGACATCATCACATTTAGTACTTTTTCTAAAATTAATTTTTTCACGCGTTTTGCACTGTTACCAATGGTTGTAAACAGAAATGACAGGGCTGTCTAATTATGACAGTATTCATATTTAAATACCAACAAATGTCACTGTAATCTCATTCTATACGTTTGCATACTAATGGCTGGTTGTTGCAACGATTCCAGTAATCATGTAGTAGTTATGGTTAGACATGGTCAGTCGGAGTGGAATCGGCAAAATATATTTTCCGGGTGGGTCGATATCGGTTTAAGCCCTAAAGGTAAACACGAAGCCATTGCAGCAGGAGTAACAATCAAAAATAGCGGATATAAGTTTCATATAGCTTACACTTCAGTATTAACTAGGGCTGAGGTAACCTTAGACACGATTTTGAACAGAATTGACCAACCCAATCTCGAAGTAGTACGAAGTTGGAGGCTGAACGAAAGACACTATGGAGCTTTGACAGGATTAAGCAAGACAGAAACCGCCAATAAATTTGGCGAGGAACAAGTAAAATTATGGAGACGTAGTTATGATGTCCCTCCTCCACCAATGCAAGAGGATCATCCTTATTACAAGCAGATTAGGGAAGATCCCAGATATGCGGAAGGTCCAGACGACGGTGAGTTTCCGAGCTCTGAATCGCTTAAAATGACTTCAGAAAGGACGTTACCATTTTGGAAGCAAACTATTGGTCCTGAAGTCAGAAGTGGTAAACGCGTTTTAATAGTAAGTCATGGTAATAGCCTGAGATCTATTATAAAACATCTTGATAGAATTAGCGACGCTGATATCAACAATTTGAATCTGCCTACAGGAATTCCTTTCGTTTATACTTTAGATGATAAACTGCATCCGCTTCCTGGTGAAAGCATGAAGTTCTTAGGAGATGAAGCAGTTATTAAGAAAGCTATCGAAGATGTGAAAAATCAACGTAGAAGCACCTTGAAGAAATAATAGATATAATTGCGAGAATTCTTATTCTTTGTTTATACATACATATATAGGATAAAAAGAATAATTTAAGATAATATTACATTTATAAATCTACACATTGTATACGTGCATCTTGTCCACGTATGTGTCTACATTCTACTTGAATAAATAGACTCGTTCTACACTATTACAATTTTATTTCACCAAACCGCAAATACTGACGTTGAATAATGTCTCTTTTATTGTCAACGTTAAAACTTATATAATATTAAAACATTGTCTCGCTTTTCCATAGCATTATTTACATTGCACTATATACATATATAACTGGCAAGATCGTTAAGGTTTTATATAAAATCGTAAAAGTAAACTGCGATGGCGATGGTGAACGCTAGCTGTTCCACTTCTGGAATATTTACTACGTAAGGTTCGACTAAAATGCACTTCCTGTTCCGACAAACGCAATTCCAATTCATTGCTTGTCTCAAGCGTCATTAACTGCCTTATAAATGGCCAAGTACGACGCTATATACGGTGCACTAACCAAATATCAATACGTACGTCTCAATTTAGAACGTAATTTTGTTGTATCAATTTCATCGTCCCCTAGATGAGAATAAGATCAATTTGCTGATATTATTTCAAGGGATTGATGAATGATCTTTGATTAATGTGATATATTCATTACCTGGACGCGACTTCAAGTCCGCTAGATTGTCGAAAAGGAATATATTCTTACTTTTTTCTATTTTAATAGTTTATATGAGTTCAAGATTCAAATTAAGTGTAAATAATTGTGTTTATGTAAAAAGGTAGAATGGTAAATGGCTTTGATCGTCAGAAGTGTCTAACAGTTTTACAGAATTTATCTTTGCGTTTAACAGAGAAATAAGCTCATTTATACAAGCGGAAAATAAATCTGGAAATAAATATAATAAAAAAATATATTTCAGTTTACATTAATTAACTAGATTATGGTAGACGGCTTTGATGCCCCTCTGCATGACTGGAATAAAAATAGTAGCTAGCCTATATACATACTTCTTCTCTCTTCTATCGGTTGCTCCTACACCGACAATATTTTATCGGAGGTATTACAGCATTCGGTTTTTTCATTCGTCTCGTTCTTCTCCGCGCCGCTGTTTCTTCTTTTCGGCGGGTTCGTGCTTTATTCTATCCGTTTTAATTTGAAATAGCACTCAGCACGGTATGTGCAGTTCGTACATTAAACAGTGCTCCGGGTAATGATGATGTTTCTGTAAAAGCTCGCGTTTCCCTAATAGGTTGCAGTTCTCTCAGGACGGAGAACGTGCAACAACGTGAAAGAAATGCCCGTTTTAAATGTAAATGGAACGGCATGAAAGAAATTGATTTAGATATTACGTACGCGACTGTTAATTAGGACAAAATGCGACTAGTTTTACTTACTCTGCCGCAGTAAATAAATTAACAATAACTAAATAGGATAATTTTCTGAATGTTGTTTGAATTGAGTAATTAGTAATATTTTTTACTTTATTTATACTTTTTCATATAGTAATTCTTTATAGATCTTTTAATCCCAAATATATTTCCCTTTTCAGCTAAAATAAAATAGCAATTAATAAAATACAAAATTATTCCAGAACATAAACTATTATGTTTTCGTTTACAATACTTTTTCAGTGGAAAATTTTTTTAATAATTAACGTTTAATATGACTCAATTACTACTAAAATATATAGTCATGCCTATCAATAAAAATATCTAAAAACCAAAGAAATCACTGATATATCGAATCGAAAAAAATGCTCGGAAATATTGTAGTGCAAGAACATATTTATTAACTGTACATGAACGTCTGGTGAGAGGTCGCATAATCTATTTGCATATGGTCTAAGTTTTCCACGTATAGTCTTTACTGTTGCTGCTTGGACAGCACTATTAGAATATACCGGGGTAACTCGCCCAGTTGCCACAACGGCAGCGGCACAGTATTCTCGCATAGTATTACAAACTACCCAACTCTGTTTGTGATTCTCTTCTCTCTTTGCTTCAACTCTAAAGTTAGTACAAGTATATCTTAAACCGTCGTTTACAAAGATGGTGTTTGACGCATTCTAATAGTTAAAGATGCGACAAACAAATAGGTAAGGAACTAGTTTAACTTTACCTGAGCCTCCAATTACAAAATAATCATGGGTAAGGACATAATTTAGCATAGCATCTATTTATTAAAGGGTATTGCGAACTACTCTCTTGAAACGGTACTTGGAAGATTACACGGCAGCTTCTCAAAGTCTACTAAACGGAGCAGCTCGTGGTAGTATGAAATGTCTAATAATACTTTGTTTGTAATTTTGTCTATTTCAGTGGCTGTCATTTTACATAGTTCTCTTAGTTTTTTGTTTTCCCAGACAAAATTTTCAACATTTTAATGCGTTCAAAAAGTCGGAATCCAGCCTCGATACTAACTCAATGCCTTTACCGTTATGCTAATAAAACATGCAACGTATGCGTTGAATGAAGAGGATGTTCTAGTGAAGCTACTTGGGCGTATTAAAAATGGTTATTTGATTTACCACTTTTCCAGAACTCTTGTTTTGTAACCTAGGTCGACAACACATGTTGTCACAATTGTCTTTTTCATTTCCTCCTTCAAACTTCAATTCCATAACATCATCAAATGAGAATATGCCGATGCCGTCTTGTTGAGCAAATACAATTATATTTTTCTCGCATCATGCAACTCCGTTTCTTGCAGTGTCAAGTGAACTATTGCGATTTTGGCGATTTGAACTGTTGCAAGTAAAATGTTCAACACATTTGCTACGTTTATGACTGCTATTGTACCAAACCATACTAATATACATTGTAGAAAAAAAACTCCTAATGCTTTTATTTCGAATATCAACCATCTTCTTAAGTGGCTGATGTGACATGCTACACGTGTCTTTTTATATAATTACTATAATTTACATATTGATTATTATCTACCTATCATCAAACTCATTATCATTTATACTATATACATATACATTTGTAAGAACCATTATTGTCTGCAATCTTAAAGTGTTATGCAAATTATCGATTATATCATATTAGACAATACGTCAAATCTAAAAAAATTATTATTAATTGTTTATTACTATTTCTCAAATTTATTATGCATCATTGTTTTTTACGCAAAAACGATCTATTTTTGACGAGGAAGAAAAAACAAAATTATAAAAAATATAGGGGGTGGGGACTCTGTCCCCTATCATTAGCGTTTTACAAATACAGGTTGCACAATCTTGTAGATTATGCAATATGGTGCAAATTTTGTTAAAAGAAGGTTTCAATTTCTGAAAATTGCCCAAATTTTGAAGTGGGCCGGGACCCGAATTCGGGCGATTGGGCCGCTAAAACGAATACGTAGTTCTTATTTTAAGGTACTCTTTCAGTTTGCAAAGTTTCATCGAAATCGGGAGTTGACACCTGCCGGTATTCCCTTTTAAGAAACATTCAGATTCATGGAGTTCATAAGTAATATTTTGCTGTTTTTCTTTTGACAGCACCGGTCATACCGATATCAAATTTTCATCAGATGAGCTCGAATCGATAATAAATAACAAATGTTATACAGTGTATCTCACTAAGTTGGAACCACATGAAAAGCTTTTTTATTATTAAATTTAGGAAAAAGAGTTATTTTACATAAAAAGTTCTGCATCTTCTAAAATCTAAAATACCATCATCAGATATTAATTTTTTTTCAGTCGTATACGCGCTTTGACGAAAAATATGAATTTGACTCAAGAGCAAAGTACCTTTATATTTGACAATATCGAAAATTGTTATACAGAAAAGTTGCTCAAAACTAAAAATTACCCTCAAATGTGCAATTACAAAAATTAGGTTTTGTTATTTTTTACTGATCTTTATTTTGAATGAACATTTATGTCTTATAAACACATGATATGTGATACGAGAGACAAGCCACAATTATTGAGAATAGTTATTATTATAGTTTAAAAGCGTTCAACCAGCTGTTTTTAGGGATATTATCAAAAAAACACTTAAAGGCGATGTCAATTTCTTCTTCTGACTGGAACCTTTTCCCTCTCAAACGCTTTTTGAGCTCAATGATGTTCTATAATTTTGATTTTGTTTTTCGCTAAATACTGACCAGTTGTCTCTGCTGTATGGGACGACGCATTATCATGATGTAAACACAGTAGGCAAACAATTGTCAACATACCATTTAGCGGTAACTGTCTTCTGATCTTCTAATTCAATTCGGCCACCGTACTTCTAAAAAATACTTCATACAATACTTTTTTCATTGGTCAGAGTGGGAACATCAAAAAACGGTATGTACGTTTCATCGCCAGTTATAATTTTAGAAGTAATTTGGTGGCCTCCAGCATTCAACATATCTAAAGTTTGTTGGCAAATTCCAACACGTTCTGCTTTTTGTAAATCTGTCAGATGATGGGGTACAAATCGAGTTACAACCTTTTTAAAATGTAAATGAGAGATCCCCAAATGCCGATTTGAAATATTGTTCACCCTCATACGTACTCAAGCCTTTCTTGAAATCATAGTAAATCATTATCCGTAAGTCCTCATTATAATTCCATATTTTCGATAACGGAAGCTTATGTACTATTTCTCAGAAACTATTCAAACGTATTGCACAACCAAAACTGCAATTCACAGATAAAATAATACACTATTTAATAACAATAACAATTTATTTTGCACGAGGAACTAGATTTTTCAATTCTCAATAATTGTAGCTTATCCCTCGGATAAAACACATGATAACCTTTTCAACAATTTTGCAATTTAAACACGTAACTAATGCATGTGGATTTATTTTACAAATAAGAAAATACATAAAAATACCAAGTAGAGTAACTAACATAATGCAAGAAATAAACAGAAATTTATTTTTCACTCATTCCACTAATGCTCCGACATATCCACCCTCTCGTCCAATACATTTAATCATTCTGTTAGTAAATTCACGTAATACATTCCTTATAATTTGTGGAGAAATTTCCTGCCATGTTTCTAAAATTATCCTCTCCAAATGGCTAACATCATGAAACGGCTCTTTCTTATAAGAAGTAATCAAAGAGGGTTAAGTAAGGGGATCTAGCAGGTCAAAATAGATCAGTGAATAACTTTTCCATGGAACATACGAGTATGTTCAAGATATTCCCTAACATTCAATCTACTGTGGCATGTGGCACCGTCTTGTTGGAACCAAATACATTGACGTTCTTGTAAAGGTCGTTCGTCTATGAAGTCATTGATGTGGGTTTGTAAAATCTGTAAATAACGCTCGGTATTCATAGCTTTTATATTAATCTGTTTTTATACATAAATGCCCCACCCACATACGTTCGTCTTAAATAAATATTGGTAATGATACTTTATTGTAAAATTTGGATTATTGTCAGACCACTAGCGACAATGTTGTGCCGAGACAGTTCCATTTCAATGTATGACTGATGTTGGTTTGAGTGGTTTGTATTTATTTAGTTTTAAATTTGTTGCCACTACATTTTGTTGCATCAACGATTCGCTTTTGGGCAGTTTTGAATTTTCTACCACAGACACCATTACTTCAAACTGCCTATTCTCATCGGTAACCAGCTTTTGGCGTTGACTTAGATATATAGACTTCTTAACCTTGTTTAACTTTAACTCGATTACCTAGTAGCATACTTCAGCTTATATAGACACTTGATATTATAGATTTAGCCTTTAGATTTAATACGATCGTACCTTTAAGAGTCCAACCATTATCGGAAGTTCTACGAGAACATCTTTGTTTTATATTGAGTGGTCCTTAAGAAGTTGCTATCCTAATTACATTATACCAACAAACGTTCGCTGTAAACTAGGAGATACTCCTTTCCTCATTCCCGACAATGTATGCATAATGGTACCCAGAACTGTTACCGAATCGTCTTAATACTGATGAGTGTGTGTTTAATCTCATGATTTCGAATTCGTCTATTGTGTACGTTATGCAATACCGTCGCTTTGCAAATCTAACCGAAGCTCGTCGACCTCCGAAGAGATAATTACAGTAACTTGCATCTCGACGTACAAGTTCGTATTTCTTGTTTCTATTCATCTCTTACTATACATTTAGGCAAACAAAATTTGTTCCTTCATCCGTTTGAAATGTACGTAGTTCCTCCTTACTAATCTGGCTTAAAGTCGGATATTACTTCACGTATAGGTTAAGTACATGTACTCTGGCTTGTGCAAACATAGATATAGTCAGTGGGTACTGTATAGTATGCTGGTTGTGCGATTGTTACAAGAAGACGCTTATTCTGCAGGTCTGCGTGGATTACTACAGTAGGTGTATGTTTGATTCGGATTATCCCTTCCTCCCAAATTAGGTAGCGATTGTAAATCGTTAGAGTGGTGATGTTGAAATAAGTTTGTATCTACATTTCTATTTCTTTCATAGAAGGAAATATGCATTGACCGGGGTAGATTAGCTAGTGAAGATGTTTAGATCACAAAAGTTGATTGTCAAAATTAGGAAATTAATGCAGGTACCGAATCTCGATGTTGTTTGACTATCCCCGTCAGAAAGTGAGAGATAAATTAACAGCCCAGTACTATATATTGCGGGTAACATTCCACGTCATCATTTATTAATGCATAGTCGAATTATAGCAGTGGTAGAATAATTTTGACTTTAATCTGAATCTAAGTAGATTCATGTCATGCTACAATTTGTAAATTGCAGTAAATAATTAAGTCAGGTTGCATTATCTAAATTTGTGGTACCTTTTTTTACGGATATTAAGGTCATACAACACAAATGCATCTTCATTGTTTGCACGTGTTACATATTTCGACAATCGGTTTACTGTAATCAAATAAATATTGTTTTATGTCCAACCAACTTATAAAATACTTGTACTGTTTAGACAACAAATTGTCCATTAAAGCTAAATAAATATATGATTTCTTAATTGAAAACTCTATTTGTTTAAAAAAAACTATATTTTTTAAATGATTATTTTATTTTTAGAAGCATCATCGTACTCATCAAGTACACAAGGAAAGTTTTCATAGATTAAACCATTTTCAGTTTATTTTTTAGGTAATTATATCAAAACAATCTTTTCTTTCTTAATTACAAAATATATTTTACTACGTGCATAATCTTACAATTCTAGTGTTTCATTTTCCGATTTTTATTATCTTCAGCTAGAACTAAATTACCGGTGCGAAAAGGGCAGCCAAAGATAGCAGGTAATTTTTCCAAAAGATACCCGAACATACATAGGCGTACTAACCTATACAGGGTGTCTCAGCGAGAGCGTTCATTAGAAGTTTATGGGGTTCTGGCCAAAATATAAATTTGGAAATTTAGAATTATGTATAACTGATTGTCTTCTCTTCAATTAAAATATTATTAGATTTCTAGCACTTTCGGATATACCGGAAGTCGCCATCTACTTTGTTATTTTTAATCGAATACCCATATATTTTTATATATTTGGATTTACCTATTTTCAAGCTTTATAAATATCTTTAGTATTTTGAATTTGATTCGGGAGTTTTGTAGTTATTCAATTTTTTTATTCCTAAAAAAATTTGCTATAACGGACATTCATTCAAAAAATCAGAGAACACTCGATTTTTCGGATATCAATTTAGGATTCACAATATACTTAAACAACATGTTGGAGTATATTTTAGCGCCGAGAACGGCTGTCTACATTGTGTGGTTACTTTACTATGACACGTTAACTATAACTTCATTTTTTCAAATGGTACCCCCATCTTTTCTTACTTTTAATTTTAATTAAATTTTTAGAAAAATGCACACATAACTCATTGATACTTATCCAGCGTGCCGTGAAAAATCAGCATCTTCAAAGATTTATTGTCAAAGTCTGGCGTCAAAATCACACTTCGTCGTTTGATGCTTGTGAGTTAATAACTATCCGTTAAATGGCTTTACATTAACGCTATACATGGTTAAAATGGATAACACACTTCAATCCTACACAATTTATCTGCATGTGAACCAACTGTTTTTATTGGCAATGAGATGACGTTTACAACTTTAGGATTCTACTTGAACACTACTGGTGTACTAGTTGCCATGCAAAATTAGTACACCATCAGAAGATGAATCAGTTGACAGAGAATAAGAAACGTGTTGTGTTTTCTGTCGGATGGAATCTACTGAATGCTATTCATGCAACATTTATAAAAATCAAATAGCCGGATTTTATGTTTTTTTTGTGATAATGGTGAAGATTAATATAATATATTATATAATTATGCAACTATTCCATCATAAGATCCCAAAGGCATATTCCCTGAATATAAGAAGGTTTGTTCTATATTTTGCTAGCGGAATGAACCTTTCAAGCGTTTTGTGAAAAGAACTGTATAAATTTTATTTTTAAGAAAATGGTAAGTGATACTTACGTTGCATTTATTTGATATCAGCTTACATAATTTTTCTGAAAGTTAGGATACAATAAAAAGATTGTGTAACTATTTTATTTATTATGTGAAAGTGTATTCATGAAGGAATAATAGGTATTCATACTTTTTCCGCTAGATTGAACTTTACTGCATAAAACGTAAAAATAAATTCAATAAGAAATCAATTATGTCGTTATCCATAAAGTGGAGAATAAAACTCGTTAAATATTATGACTTTCTTTGTTCTTTGTTTATGAAGATCATTAACACCTTTGTTAAAATTGTATTATTTGATCGTTTAAGATAAGAAGTTCGCAACCTTTTCGGTAAATTTGAATAAAATTAGCAGTGTAATCATTAGTACGATTTGTTTGTCGTTGTCTAATAACGAGTGTTTTCATCAAGCAGTCCCTAAGGAACATTTCCTCATTTGATACATCCTTAAGATTCCTTTCCTTTTCTCCTCGATCAAAAAGAAGAACTGCCGAAATAACATCGTAACTATTTCGTCGAAAAAAAAACAAGAACCCCGTCAGTTGTAGGGAGACAAACGTCTCAATTTACCTAGGATACAGTAAAAGGGGGATTGTATGATGCATTTACGTATTTTGTCGGCTGTATTGGGGTTATAACTCATGCGAAATTGGGGTGCTGTGTAAGGAGAAACGAGTAGTTCGTCTCTAATACAAAAACAGTCTGTCTTAAAGGTATAACAACAAGAGAAATTATCTTATTTGCTTAACATCTGCTTCTAGACAGTTTCATTTATTTGCGCTGGGGCTGTAAAATTTTATTTACCGAAGGGGGAAGAAAGATAGGTCAGAGGAACGCAGAAGGATTATCTGCACAGTCTTGGCGATGTATGTAAAAATAACTCTAGATAAATCTACGTGAAAATATACGAAATTATGTTGAGAAAAACGGAATGCTAAGGTAGATTTATTTCTCGGAAAAAGTTGTATAATTTTATTGTCCCCTTTTCATGTTATAAAAAGATGAGATAACTTTTGTTGTAAGATTTTTTTTATTAGCACAAATCTAAGAAAAAAAAACAATAACTGGAAATTGGATTACAGTACACGTTTCGGTGGTATAGCATTTACAAAGAGATCGATTTTCGATTGAGGTTTAGTTCATTTGATAGCTTGAACATAGAAGATCAAAACCATAATAGAATCTGGGTTAATGGACTTTTGTTTGCAAGATATCTCAACGCAAAATTTGATTCTTGACAACATTCGATTTGTGCATTGAAATAGTACAACTCTGTCAATTGAAAGTGATAAAATTTTATGTTTATTTATTGGGTAATCGATTGTCTGCAGCTGTTGGGAGTTCTGAATTAGTCAATAAAACTCCAAATAGTTGGAAAGCAATCAGACTATCGGCATGAGACATGTTTGACATGATGGCTATTTTGAAAGTAGCGGAAGTAAAAGTGACAGAACCAAACAGCTCTGGAAATAAACAGAAAATTAATTAAAAAATTACGAGGATTATTGGATTCTAGTCAGACAGTGTACATTGGAATAGTACTATGATAACAACGCCAATATAATAGACATAGTAATGTAACCAATTGGGAATACAACCAAATAAAAGAGCTAGTTGAAAATATTGAATTATGTGTAAAAGTTATAAAACAAAATACATCCCTCTGCAAGTAACCCTGTCCAAACCTAAAGATGCAAACGGAAAGGTTTAGAAATAAATAGATTGGTATGTAATAAGAAATTACTTTTGCAGCCTTTGAGTATGTGATGAACAGAATTGTTTCAGAATTTTATTAATATAATTATAATTTTATTAATTAAAACAATTCTGTTTATCACATACTCAAAGGCTAAATAATGTTATATTCCAGAAAAACGATGCCTATTCTTAGATTGTACCCGGTATATTACGATTTCTGTAAGAGACCAACATCAATATTCCGCTTTGAATGAACTCGAATAATTTACGCTTCAAGTTTTCGATACCGTATTTCTGGCATTTAACCCTTTTCAATAAAATGCTTCGAAGAATACCCAGTGATGTAATGTTTTTCTTGGTCACTGGGTGTCAGTTTCCTTCATCTAGTGAAAATTCTGAAGTAAGGAATAATGGAGCTGGTTGAGAGCATTATTGATGTGAAATCTTTCTGAGTCGAGTATCATCAGGCAATTATGAGCTGGAGATTCAATCTTCGAAGTTGCTGTCTTTGTCTGACAAACTGACTGTAAATTATATGTGGTGAATGACATCGAAGGCTTCCACAATCCAAGTCTTTGTGACGACGACTTCCGTGTCATAGTAGTGCAGTATGTACAGAATACAAAAAATACAAAATATACCAACTTGACGTTTCACCTCTAATGTAAGTGGCTTCTTCAGGAGGAAAAACTGGGTAGGGGTGAAGGTCAGAGTAAGTGAACGTCGAACCACGCTAGAGACGAAAACTTTCTGTATTACATATTACACTACTAGGCTGCAGTCAAAACCTGGAAGCCATCATAATAGATATGTAAATATAAAGTTTACATATTCGTGTTGTTCGTCCTCTGAATTAATTCTTATATATGAAAACAGATGATGATCTGTTATAGACACATTTAGGTATGGTGCCAGATAAACATCAACAAAAAAAAATTAAGATATAATGTACTTCATCAGAGAAATAAGAAATATAGAAAAATCATTAAGACGCAAGGAAGCTTACTTAGCAAGCGATAAATGATGTCAAATGAAATAAAACATGATTTATCGTGTAACAAGAGCTGTAAAACATAAAGTCAGAAATACCTAAATATGTCGTGGGTTTTTACTACAAACAGAAAAACTTTGTGTCTATTGGTAGAGGATTACCGAGCAAAAAATTTCTTAGATTTCCTGTGTGATATAATCTTTTGATATAATTATGATCTAAAATTTAAAATACCGAATTCAAATCATTACCCACCAAGAACATACATACACATTAAACACAATAACGAAATAGCCCAAGCCAAGAGGAAAACTTTTAATTAACGCAAACAAACCACCACCCAACCTGAAATAAGGCAAATTATTTAAAGAAAAAATTCTGAGTTAAAGAGAAAAACCATTAAAACTTAATCGAGACTGAAACTTAAAAATCCAAAAAGTAATACGACAATATCGGATACCCTCAATTGTACAATTTTAAAAATAAGCTAAGTCAAAAGAATTGCCCGCCGACGAAAGCAGGATGGTCTAAATCCGCTTACGTTGAAGGGGGTTACCATAGAGATGGTGGGAGAGGTAAAGTACCTTGGAGTAACATTAGACTCCAAACTTACCTGGAACCAACATTTGGACAGAATTACCAAAAAAGCGGTGACAGCGTTAACGCTGGTAAGACGCACATATGGAAAGAAATGGGGGCTAGACAGACATGCTGAGTTGGATACACAGAATAGTGGTTAAGCCAATAATGACGTATGCAGCTTTGGTATGGTGGACAAAGACGCATCAAAGAAACGCCATTTAGAGGCTGAGCAAGCTGTAAAGACTTGCCTGCCTAGGAATAACGGAAGCAATTCGGTCGACACCGACTGCAGCCATGGAGGCACTCTTGAACTTGCCACCGTTGCACCTGGTTATACAGGGGGAGGCAAGGATGGGGGCATACAGGCTGAAAACCACAGCGACTCCGAAAGGGGTCAAGACAAAACACATGTCGATAACTGAGCATGTGGGAAAGGGAGTTTTCGAAATGCGGACTGACCACATGCCGGTAAGGCATAGGTATGGGAATCCCTTCACGATGTCTATAGCGGACGGACGGGAAGAGGCTGCTCGGTATGCACTGGGAATCAAAGAGAGTTAGTCTGGTACACTGACGTATCTAAGACGGCTAATGGTACCGCTGCAGGGATATGCTCTCAGAATGAGGGCCACGGTTACGTACTGGGGGAGTATGCTTCAGGCGGAGGTATATACCATTCTCCAGTGCGCACACACAGTGAATGTGAAAGCGGTGACCAATAGACGAATTCACAACATGTCTGATAGCCAAGCAGCACTGAAGGCGTTATTAAGCCGGAAAGTGTCGTCCAGGCTGGTAACGGAATGCCTAGACGAATTGGTGGAACTGTCGAACCGGAACAAGGTCTGGTTGACTTGGATAATCGGCCATCAGGAGATCGAGGGCAACGCAAGGGCTGACGAACTCGCGAAGAGTGGGTCAGAGATGAAAATGTACGGCCCAGAACCTTTCTTCGGGGTTACAAGGCAAACGGCCCGAAGATACATAGACGACTGGGTTCGTACGAAACAGCAAGAATACTGGAGAACCTCACCCGGTATAGTACATGATAAAACCTTCATAGGGAAACCGTGTAGGAAAAGAGCTAGAGAACTACTACAGCTTAGTAGGAAACAGCTCTGCATTGTAACGGGACTAACACCTACACAAAATCGGAGTGCTTGAGGGGGACACAAAGTGTAGACTTTGTGGGATAGAACCGGAGACAGCCTAGATCGCAGAAGGCAAAATCTATTTGGGAGAACGAAAGGACACCCAGAGACATACCTAACTCGGTTAGGGACCTGTACAGATTAGTGTAGGGGACTACCGTGCTAAGATGGGTGACTTGAACATACAGATGTGGTACAATAAGCCTGATGGCTGCGGTGCCTACCGGTGACCATAGATCGGACTGGTCTGGGAGGGAGAAGAAAAAAAGTCAAAAGAATCTGTAAATTAATTTTGTCAAAATTGCTTGCCCAATTTCAAAAACATAAAAAAAAAACAGACACGTACAAAATCCGTGACATAACATAACGCCCAGTCGAGATCATATCATCAACAAAGTCCTGAACACGATATATATCGGAACTTCCCTCAGAACTACCGCTTTATCTCGCTGATATGATGATGATAACGGGTCGATGGCCGCAGTGGTTAGGCGACGGACTATTGTTGTGAGAGAACGATAGGTGCCAGAGTTCAATTCTCTGGAGGGACGGTGACATTTTTTCAGAGAGTTTAATCCCGGATCGACTTGCCATTCGCTGTTGGGAGCAAAGTGATTAACAGCGCGGCATCATAAAAGGCGATATGATGCTGTCACAAAGCCATTTAAACACAACTTACACACACTAAACTACACCGCAAGAGTTGCAGTGATAGCCAGACAAGTAATACAGCTTACGGAGTCACTGCAACTAAGCACCCACCACACATTAAAAAATATATATATATATCGTATGTTGGCCAAGGTTCCTGAAGCTATGGTACTTTCGCACCTTAAGAAAGAACTTCGTACGTAACATAATGCGAGTGCATGATTTTTAAAATGATCAACTGGGCTTTCAATTTCGACCTTGTCAAATTCATATCTTTCTATCTTTGTCTTCAGGCTAGATGATGTTGTGTCTTCGTCAAAGCGAATCACGGCAGTTGACATCTTTTAGAACTCATATCTTGCACCGATCCCGTTTCTGACTTACCTCTATAACTTGTCTCAAACAACAGTACTACAATTTGCGACCTACGTTGAAGACGCAGCAATATTCATCTCCTTTAAAAGCGACTCTCTTGTGTCTGATCGGTTCCATCGAGAATTAGACCTTGTTGGGCGTTGGTATTGCCATAATCTCGTTTTTTTTCCAAATCGACTTTTTGTTTGGTTGCGTCTCTTTGTGGTGGAAAATCTCGTAATTCTTGTCAATGAAACTTGTATGCCTCCCTGGTATGATCATATGTTACCATGTTCCATGTTAAAAAATTAAAAGTCCAGTAGAATAGGATTTTAAGAACCATGATTGGAACCTTATGGTTCGTCAAGGACACTGACATTCACCGGGACCTAGATATTCCGCATCTGCCGCAATACGCTTTACAGCTAGCAGCAAAGACTTTTGCTAGTATCCGAATAGTGGCGCAGAGAGCAGATCTTTATTTCAAGAGGTCTCCTTCTGGAATGGCCATCACCAGAATCTGATTATACAACATGTGTAGGACTCGCAACACCCACAGCGTCACAGTCACGAGGGCTAATAAGTTCAGGCTCGTCTAGAGACACGTAATGTACGATCATGCTAGCAGAAATACCACGAACATAAAGAAAAGAATAAAGTAGATTTAAAATTAATGTTTACCATACAAGGAATTAGGAAATAATATCCCAACGCACAAAGAAATCGTAACCCGCATGTCCTAATACTGAAACTGAGGGATTTTAAGAGTTTAGTTACGTCGTGGGTACACAACAGTCAGTTAATCGGTAAACCAAATTACGCTGTACCCGTTCTTTGAGACTGAAATATTGCAACCGAATTGCTGAATTTAAGAAGCCTATTTACTTAATATTGCGCAACTTTACGTGTTGAAGTAAAAGCAAATCTTTCCCATCAACTGTTATAGTTCTAGAGAAGAGTTTAGGACAACTGATACTTGAGTCTATGTAGATACAACTAGACTGAATATACATATGTTATGATGCACCTACATTAATATGATCTTGCGCTATTTATTCATAAGACTACTTACCAACTCTAATAACATTGCACAGATTAGACTTGTTAGTTTATTCTCCGTCAACAATATACTTCCATGTCCTGGAAATAATGAAGCTAATTAAGGAAATCCAACAATGGAACGTCTAATCTGCATAAATGCTTATTTATCGTGAAAGTTTGCTCAAGTCAAGCATTACGCGACTAAGTTGTCCGCAAAACACACAAACAAACGTATATGTGTCTGGAGAAACACAGGCATGTATAGGATATAGTGTACAGTAACAAAGCTTCCAGGTCCAATGAGACAGCTTTATTTAGAGATTTCGGATAATTTCGTCCGAGTAAAATGACTCTGTTGAAACTACATTGAGTTATCTTGAAGATTTCAGCACGTATAGGGCATTATTAGAGTGTATTTCGCTTTGTTTCGTTGAGGCGAATATATTTATTCCCTTGCAGTAAATCACTCTCGTTGGAGACAATTTTTTACAAGGTAAAATGATAGGTTATTAACAACAACCTACCGATATATAAGTGCAACGAACATTCAATGGAGTAGCACAGCATTTAATGATTCATTGAGATCTCGTAACGGCAGTAATGGTTTTAATTAATGCCAAAAAAAAAAACATCAACTGTGGAAATTCGTTCCAGGTTCGTTAAAAATATATAGCAGCTTCGAATTCGATTTTTTTATTTAATTTTGGTAATTCTGGCTAAATCGCTTATAATTGCAGCTGTTTCCATAATTATTAAATTTAGATATATGTACATATGTATTAGATTAGTTTGAATTTCTTCAATATCAGTTTATAACAGCACACATTCATTATGATTTTTGGACATACTTTAGCGTTTAAAACTAAGAAGACCAATACAGTTGTCCCCGTTTCTCTAATCCCTTATATTTATTTCAGTTGCGTTTATTTCAAAAAAACTCCTAACAGAATTCCCAAGTTCAACATTTAATTAGGTTTAAACGCTGCTACATTTAACATTAATTTCATCCGTCCCCTATAAATCATAAAATTAATTGTGAAGCGTGCTAATAATCATAATGGTTCCTGTATATGTAGGTAGGTATACATAATAAACACCTATAATATAGATAGTGTAACTTCAACCACAGTGTTGAGGAAGTCAGTTCAACGTACCTTTACCGATATACAATTCAATTCGGTTATTATAACAAGAGACCTTGGCGTTGCGGTGCCGTGTAGAATACCGATATATGGAGCATTGTGTTCGGTTTTGATAAATTGCCCTTATGGGAGCGTTACGTTACGGTTTTAGCGACAAACGAATTGGCTAAATACGAATGTTGTACTAGCTGACGCAAGTATGGAGTACATATCGTGAATGGCTGTATGTAAACAAGATTATTTCTAGATTTACGTGCACGCAGAGGTGCAAAGCAATATGTGTTGGAAAATTGTGTTATATCTTGGAATAGGTACAAATACCATTTTGTTTATTTTTTCTTTTTATTTATTAATACTGGTATCAATTTATTAATATTAAGATATGACTGAAACTATATAGGTACATATATACAATTTCTTAGATATAATTTCGAAGACATTCTAAACTAATTTCGAATGAGTTTGGATCAGGTTGTCAATTGATTCCAATCTAGTTCAGAATTTGTATAGAACGGATTTCAAATAAGGTTTAAATCTAAAACTGTTTCAAACTAGTTGAAAATGATATAAACCAAACCATAAACTAATTTCACACGGTTTCAAATGTCAGAAAACCATAAAATACTGTTAAAATGTTTGCAAATTAATTTAATTTAAATAATAAAAATGAGAATTATCTTTTAATATTCGAAAATCATGCATGTTATCCAGTCTATAACAGAAAGTCTTGCAAACCGTTGCTAGTTATTCACCAGTTTAAACTAAATTCTAAACTTGTCAAGACATTTTTTTAACTACCTATATGAAATTAATCTGTGTAGTGTAATGTAAACTCCTAAACTCTGTCAATCAAACTTAAAAATTACTGAAAACTAGTTCAAAACTGTATGAAATTTTCAAATGGGTTGGAAAATAATTTCAAGTTCTATCTAAATTGCTTTTGTACTATTCTAAACTAGTTCACAGTAAAACTCGTCTATTTGAATACTTTACTACAAACTAAACTGTTTCAAACTACTTGTAAAGTATTTAAAACAAATTTAAATAGTTAAATTTTTAAATCTAGTTTCAAACTTCTAGCTATTGAAAGTTATTGCAATACTTTTTAAGGCAGTTCTAAATTGAGTCTGGTTTAATTTTAAATATGTTTCAAACTTTTGCTGAACTTTTATATAATCTCAATAAGTTTTTAAGTTGATTTCTATATAAGTTTCGACTTACTTTGTTGAGAATTAGTTACAACTGATAACAAACTATATGTAACTGTTCCAAACTGTATAAAATTGTTGTCCCTCTTAACGTTTATTCAGTCGCTACAAATTGATTTTGATCTGCTCCGAAATAGCTCGAACCTAACTGAAACTGGCTTAAATCTATTCAAATATTCATTTTTAAACATGTTTTAAACTCGTTATAGTCTCAATAAGTTTGAAGTTGATTTACACATACCTACATTTGAAACTGGCTTCAACATAGTTTCGATTTGCTCGTAAATATCTTTCAAACCATCTAAAACTACCTTCAAACACTTTAATACAAACTGTTACCAACGCAAAGAAATTCTTAAACCGTAGATATTATATTTTAAACTGGTTCCAAACCACTTCAGGTGTATCTCGCCATTTCAAACTGGTTTTGAACTGTATTGAAGTAGTTCAATTCTAGTTTGAACCGCTAATAATCAATTTAAAATTTGTGGAAAACTGCTCAATGCTATATAGTTTTTTTAAATAGACAATTCCTAGAGAATTCTATAGAAATTATTGTAAATATGTAGATACAACTATAGAAAATAAAAAGAAAGATTGTAATACACATCATATATTAACATCTGATAATAAAATAAAAGCGTCGTGGGAGCTGGTAAAAGCTGGTAAAGCTAATCAAATAGATTTAAGGCCAATTTAATATTGTTTTGAAATTCCTTGAAAGTAGTGTCAGGAGGCGTGTGGCATTTGTATCGATTAGTGTGTAGTTACAATAAGTGCGAAATGGAATTCGATTTAGTTTCGAAAGTTGCAAACTGGCTTCAAGCTAGTTCTAAATATTTTAAATGAGGTCTTCGAGTACTTTGCGATTCAAATTGCTTAAATTGATTCAAATTGAATTAAAATTGATTCTATGCTGCTTCTAAATGCTTTGAAACCAATTTCAGACAAAACTTTAAATTGATTTTATACTGTCTTTGAAGTATTTATAATCAGATTTAAGCAGGCTTCGAATTGTTCCTAAACTGTGTTAGAAATTTTTATTTTAAACATGCTCGTATATTATTATATAACAGACTGTTCCACTCTATACAACACCCTCTGTAGAAACAATTCATTGTGCCAGAATATTTATTAATTTCTATACCTACTTTCTTTATTGTTAAAGACGAATTGAACTTAATTACTGAAAATTTGTTACATTCAACGCTGTAACAAGTGCGACAGAATGATTTAATAGCCGCCAATTTGCCCAACGAATATTTTAAATTTATATTTGAAAAATCGGTATTAGTAACGACCAAGATATATTACGCGGTTCCGAGTACGATCTGCGTTGACCACAGTTCGTCATCACGACTAACAAACGTGTGGGGCTTTCGGTAGCGATAAATTCTGAAAAATGGGCGGCAATTTAATCGAAAAATTGTAGAAATGGTAACGGTGCTAAGTTCTCTCCATATTCGAACGAAGGAAATCACGTATTATGACAAGTAGATATAGTTTAAATTCAGCTGCATCAGCGAAAGGCGATATGACTATGGCCATATATGTACGTGATGTTAAATTACAAACGATGTCATAAATTTGCATCTATTCTATAAATGGTTGATTTTTTTGTCTTAATACAAACAAAATTCTGTTGAAAGTTCAAAATGTATTTTCTAAGATGGAAAATAATACTTTTCCGGATATTCTCAAGGGTTACATTGAAACAACAGCTCGTGACAGATATTAGGTTAATGTAAGGGTGGCAAAGGAGATATCGAAAGAGAACTCGTCTGGGAGCATCGAGCGTCAGCTCCGAACACGAGTATCCCGGCATTCAATCTTTATGTATGGATGTACGTAAACTGAAACTTCTAACCACGAATAAACTTGCTCTTAATGCGTTTTCAATCAGAACAACTTCGTTACATATAGATTACACATTAACTCCATAAATGATAGTGGTTGATGGTATGTGAAGTACGTAGAGTGTAGTAAATGGATCTCCTGGATGAGGATGATGATTAGGAAACCGCAAAAGCGATGTCATTATATCGATGTTAAACTTTCATTAAAGTAGGTAAGTAATCGTAATGTATTTAAAAGGTTTAAATTTTAGGATGTTGGTTGAGTGGTGGCAATTGAAACGGTGTAGGATGTGCATATCACAAAATCCTTGGGAAGTTCGAGTTTATAATATTGTTAATGCGCTGTGTATTACACTACTTGCCAAGTTTATGTCATCTTAAGTTCAAAGTGAGAGTTAATATGTGCAACTTCGGCATCTTAAACTTTTCAATAAGTAATATGTCTCGTACAGAGAAGGATCAGATATAATTACATCCAATGAAGTAGACTTGCGAAATGTCATTGCAGAAGTAATTCAGGAACGTTCAGTTCTCGCTATTTCTCATTGTAAACAAAGAGTTAAAAAAAATTCTGGCAGGTTTATCTATAAGTATACAATCCTATCACGATCTTTAGACAAATATTGGTCGATCACGTTGTAACATATCAATCTGAAATATGGAGCAAAAATTAAAGCCAACACCAAAGTAGAGGAGCTTCTGACGTCGACTCTTCATATGATCTTAAACAAGTTGGGCAGATAATAAGCACTGAAAGGCGACAGCTTCTTACCATACCTATGAATGCAGTTGGAAATGCAACTCCACCAACATAAGGTTTATATTTCATACTAAATATTCTAAAGATTGTACTGTTATTTTTTGGTAACCACAACAACTATATTAACGAATACACAGACTTACTATTCATTGCAATAAAGCTAGCAATTAATAATTAACTTCAAATGCAGGAAAGACGATATTAATTTGCATTGTTTTCTAACTGTCATTCAAAAGCCTTTAATTTGGATTAATACTACCGTCGTGCTAAAATTTGTTAGGAGGAGTACTATCTATGGTCCTTCGTCGCTATTCTGAGGCTGAACGAAGGGTCGCTAGGCCTCTGTGTCACCGCATAATCAGTTCTTCAAGTTAAGAAATTGTACTCAAATTTAGATTATGTGAAGTTATGATAAGTTCAGTATAATTGTCCCGGAAGAAAATAAATTGACAGTTCTGGCTCCTTATGTTCACCTTGTGCAGGGCTGTTAGGACCAGGAGCTGCAATGTGACTCATGAAGGGATTCTCAGAGTTTTCGATTCGTGCTAGTGTGGTCGTTGCGAGTTGGATTGCCAAATGTTGATGAAGGCGTCGTTCAAGTTCTTCCTCAATTGTTGGTTAAGGACGAACCAAGAGGCGCCAACTATAAATCGCTGCATGCAGTTCTGCATAGTTTCGAGGCGTTTGTTGTGAGTGGTCTCCATACTTGACCATGACAGGAAGCTATACAAAATGATTGGCTGGCAGTGTTGAATCTATTGATCCTTCTGTGAACAGGTTAACGGAGAGTAAGGAGCGAATCTAAGAACATTCCAAGATATCAAACCGAGGTGTTCCACAGTGATGTTGTGAGGTGAAGATATTAGTCTTTTGGTAAATCTTACTATCATGCAATTTGACCGGTTAATGCTCAGTCTCCATCTGGAGGCTCATGTCAATATCGCGTCATGAGTCCTCGGAGGTAGTGCACAGCGTAGACTCGTCAGTATATATACCGATCTACACCCTTGAAGTCTTCGGTAAGTCAGTCAGGGTCCAATAGAGATCGCTGTGGCACCCCCGCTGTTAAACGTCTGATTGAAAAGAATCTGTCACTCAAATAAAAAGAAACCAATCTGACGTTGTTGGAGTTCAAACCCAAAGAAATCATTTCATAGACGAGACTTTCATGTCACACTGTAGCAAAAGTGGCTTCTAGGGCATTGGGGATTGTTTCCGTAGAGCCAAAAAACTGGAAATCTATACTAAGCCCTTGGCGGAATCGAAACTGCTCATTTAGTATAATTTCAAGCGCCTCAGGATGACAGACTTAGCCAATTTTGCGAGTCAGCAAGTTAGCGAAATCGATCTGTAGTTCTGCATACAGAACAAATCCTTCTCGCGGTTAGGGATGTTCACGGTAATTACGAAAAATACTCTTACATATTCTGTTGGTGCGTAATTTTCTCAGAACAGACCATGGTCAATAGATAAAATGAGTTTAACCTATAATTGAAGAAAGAAAGCATAGTAAAAACCTTTATGAATCTCGAAAATATTGTTGGCCCCAATCTATCTCACATCATGAGAAAAGGGACAATCTGTAGCGTGTTACTTATACTAGTTGCTTTGCAAGCTTCACTCAACCTATTAAAATCTGAAGGGAGGAACAAGTGTTCCAAGTTTCCTCACACTTCGCCATAAGTCGTTAGGTGGTTAGGTTGGTCTCTCTCAATAATTGTAGAGCTTTTACATAAAGAATCGTTTTGTCTATTACAAGCATATGGATCTCTTATTGACAACAAAACATCAAATAAGTTGCTTTATTTGGTGATAATCGGTTATAATACCTATTAGGAACGGAAATTTTGAAAAATTTCAGTGCAATCGCCTTTGGATATTACTTATTTATTGAGCTTCAGCCTTCTAGTTTTTCCTCCTTCAGGACGAATGCCAGTTTGCGACAAACATCATTTTCTGGATTCAATATTAGGAATTCAATTTTGGGTTATATATGAAACAAAACTTTTCTTCGCTTAAATTTTTTGTGAATAGAATCTTCCATTCACATTATCAACAATAAATTGATTAATATTTGCAATAATGCACCACGTAGCAAAATTTCAAGACTTGATTATGAGAATATCTATTGTATTTTCCGGGATATATACATGAGTTTTATTCAAAATTGAGAAGGAACAAGCACTTGCGTCCTGAAAAGAAGTACTATTACGCCACAAACTAGTTTTTCAGTTTTAATTACGGAAATTGTTTATCTGAAGACTACGATTACTAAGAATATAAAACGAAATGTATGCCAATATCATCTAATCACGTTCGAAATCAAATTTTCCGAACGCAAAAGATGTAAAACTTACCGCAGACCCCAACAACTGCGGCTAGCTACGTCTAGCGCAAAGTCCATATTACCTACCCTTTGAAAAGGGCAAAAGTTGTTACCCGTCGGAAACGTCATTTCCTTCCGACACAAAAGAACTTAAAAAGAAAAGATTCTCACCCGAGATTGTGCACACATTACATGAAATTTTATTTTAATGCCTTGGCGAATATATAGGTGAGGTTGTCTGAGAACGCCATCTAGCGTGTTGTTCGTAACCTTCTCCTTCTCTCTCTGTGGACTTCGGTCGCATCTGTATAGTTATATAAGACCAGTAATAATCGGATTACATCGTTTGGATGTCAGAGAAAGCACTTAAGGACTTCTCCAGCTAGTGTAGTTTCAGAGTTGCAGATTCTGATATCTACTTCAATGCGGCAAAATCTTTAAAATGCTTTTGGTTAAAGTTATATTGGAGCAGGGATCAGATTTATAATTCTTTTATAAAAAAAACTAACGTTTTTAATTTCAGAACCTTTTTCTTAAACATGATGTTAAGGATGACTAAACATGGTCGAGCTGTATATTCGATATCAGCACCTTACAAGCCGGTGGTAACGTCTGCAACTCCCTCCTATTAGACATTGTTAACCAGGCAGCGCCCCTTTCTCACCATGCACAATTTGTGAGGAATCTGTTCGAGTTTCCTGATATCGTGAATGAATACGAGACAGGCATTCTGAACTTTTTATGTACGTTCGAGGTTATACAATCTATGTAGTAGGCCGGTGGTGTTCTGAACAATACATCGAGGCTAAAAAGGACTAACGTCTCTCGCCTACAATATCCCTTTTTATGTTTAAGGTTCTTGTTTAAAAATGATCGATATCTACGGTTTCGTCGTAAGATCTGCAAATGCGTGCTATTTTTGAAGCTTTTATAACTTGACAAAAATTTACTGCTTCCTAGATTATTGCGCAATATATACAGGATGTGTTGCGGTAATCGTTTATTAGAATTTTATGAGGTTCTATCAATACGAAATTTGAAATTAAGTTTAGTTCAGGGTGTTTTCTAATTGTATGTCAATATTTTAGGGGACGATTTTTTGGTCCATTTTAAAAAGAAAACTTCATATGAACGTATGATCTAAACGTCTGTCAAAATAGGTAGCTGAAATTCCGTACGAACGCCACCGGTGGAATAAAAAAAAATGTGGTGCACTCAATAATGCCTCTTGATACATAGTACACATATACCACATTTCATTAAAATATCTAAAGTAGTATTGCAGGAATTAATGAAAAACTATTTATTTTTGAAAACTTTACCACCCTGTATCTCAAAAGTTAAGACGTTTAGGTCATACGTTCATATGAAGTTTTCTTTTTAAAATGGACCAAAAAATCGTCCCCTAAACTATTGACATTCAATTAGGAAACAGCCTGTATATCTATGTTCTCTTTAAAATAACAAAGTTTATTACAACCTCCAGTATAATTCGAAGTGCTAGACCACTGGACATAATTTGGATGTAGAGCAAACAATGCATAATAGTGAATTCGAAATTTTTCAGACTGGTAAAACCCCATAAAATTCGATCACCGTTAGACACTCTGTATATACAGGATGATTCATATTTTTTCAAGTTTTTCCACATATTGGATCTCACTTTGAATCGTACTTTTAACTTCCTTTAGTGTATGGGTTTATCTACATTAAAGCAAGATAACTAACCCCAGAGGGAGAAATCCCATTTGTTGAAGTCTTAACCAAGTAGTGGACAAAGTTATTTTTTCTGGAAATGTTATTATTTTGTTCAATATTCATAATTATATGACATTAAAAATGCTATAAATAAGCTGGGTTTCTAAATCCATTTGAGAATTTGCAAAATGTAGTCCGTCCCTTATGGGGGACCCCGTCCTCTCTGACATTAGTTTTTAATATACAGTACAAGCTCGATAGTGGGAACGCAAAAATACCAAGGACCATTCATGTTATAGGGGGTGTTCATACAATTGAAAGTACATAAAAATACACTATCAAAAGCTCTATATTTCACAAAGAAAGTTAAGATGTATAATATGTATAACGAAATAAACATTTATTAAAAAAATAAATAAAAATATGTATGTACGATCCTATGTAACAAAACATAAATATCTATGTATGTATCACCTTAAGAAAGAAAAAAGTTGCACATGTCCATATGTATGTACAACCGTATTACATATTTATTTCAGGTCTGAAAAAATGTGTAATTTTTTCTGAATCTTTTTAGATTGAATATTCAAAAGGACAGCCTCTTCTAATATATTTTGAAGCAATAAATTTTTACTCATGTCAAGATTATTTTCTTGAGCCCATTGCACTGCTAAACTCAAAGCTTTTGCAGCAGCAGCATGTGAAACACGCTGAGGATCTAATTCTGCTTCCTCATTCTCAGGAATTTCATCGTCGAAGATTTCGATATCAGATCCATCTTGACGATCTTCATTCCATATTTCTATGTCTTCAGATGTGTTACCATAATTTATTTCATTAAGTAGTGCAACTGTGTCCTTAAGTGCTTCATTGTAGTCAATCTCTTTAGCGGCATTAATTTGCTTCACAATTACCGATAAGGGAATATCATCTTCGTCCGGTTCGTTACACTTTAAAATGTTATTCCAACATTTACGAATTATATCAGGATTAAGTTTATTCCACGCAATCGTCAGATGCATTATAGCATCCCGTATTGTTAAAAGTTTCAGACTCTCTGTTAATTGACCACTTTTTCCTACAATTGAACTTAAAAGGCTTTTCCTATAGTAAAGTTTTGTTAATTTTAAAACGTTCTGGTCTAGCGGTTGTATTAATGGTGTGATATTGGGTGGCATGAATATTACGAATATCATTCCATCGGCTGTTCTTAGCTTCTCTTTTGGTGGGTCACTAGGAGCATTATCTAGTAAAAGAATGGCTCTTGGAGGCAACCCATGGGATTTTAAAAACTTCTTTACCTACAAATGCGTAAGGGAATGTATTATTTTATTTATCTACGTTTTTACATTATATAACATAAGCTTACTTCAGGCACAAAATTCTCAAAAAACCACTCCTTAAAGATTTCACAAGTCATCCATGCATTTTTTGAATGTTTGTAAAGCACAGGATTTTGGAATTTTCTTAATGCTCTCGGGTTCCTAGATTTTCCAATAATAAGAGGTGTCAATTTATGTTGGCCTGTAGCATTTGTGCAGCCTAAGAAAGTCAATCTTTGCTTTGCAATTTTTAACCCTGGGGCTGTTTTTTCTGATAAAGAAACGTAAGTCTTTTCGGGGAGGAGCTTCCAAAATAATCCCGTCTCATCTGCATTATATATTTGTTGGTGACTTAAATTTAGTTCTTGTATAATTCTGTATAATTCCTGTTTAAACGGGTCGACCAATTCCGGCTGAGATGATAATTTTTCTCCCGTTATTTTTAGAAATCGAATGCCATAACGGGTCTTAAATCTTTGCAGCCAACCATCACTAGCTGTAAATGTGTCGTTTCCACATAAGCTTAATGCTTTTTCTCGAATTATGTCGCCAGTTACAGGTAAATTACACTCTCTTTGTTTAAGAAACCATTTGTAAAGTTCTTTTTCCATTAATTTGTATACAGATCCCTTCAAGGTACGTCTTTTAGAAGGATTTAACATACTGTCTACAGCTTCTAAAATGACATCTTTTTTCTTTTTTATTAAACAAACAGTTGATTTTGCTATACCATATTTTTTGGCCAATAGTGATACTGTCATACCTTTCCCAATTTCTTCTAATATTTTTGACTTTTCTTTCAATGTTAAACACTTACTCTTTGGCTTGTATGCATGTTTATAATGAATATAAAACCAAATTGATAACAAGTTGACTGCTCGATGGGGTAGATCTAACTACAGTCAGTAATAATGCTGCTTATATGTATTGTAAACAAGTTCAAACAAGTTAAAAAGTCAACAAACACGTATTCATACTATCGAGAGGCAAACGTTGTTCACACTATACGGCTGTCAGTACAAAATATTGGAGCAAAAAATCTGTTCATGTTATCCAGCTGTTCAAACTAACGAGTGTTCATGTTAGCGAGCTTGTACTGTAATTGGATCTCTATTATGTTGGGTCAATGTTAAATTAATTATATGAAACTTGCAAGGCAAGATAAATAACTTATATACTTACAAGAAAATTCTTACTGTCTATTAAGAAATTATCGAAGATTACAGCAAACATATTTTATTTCAAGTGAAAATCTTTGAAACATTGTTTCGGATGCAAGGCAATATTACATTTCTCGCATATAAACTGACTTTTCTTTCCACAATGTTTACATATTCGGTCGGTATTATTGTATGTAATCATCTGACCAGTATTGTCAAACTTTACGTCAGTGAGTGGATTGGAGACACATCCCTGGTGTGGTTTTGAACTAAAAGAGTGTCAACGCTATCTATCGGCGAAATGCTAATACTGACTGTGCATTATTTCCATCTGGCTTCAGCCGTTTCATCAAAAGCCATCCATTGACAACTGAAACGTCTAATAAGTACACTACTAACGGCCAGTACCTCTTCCTTTGCCGTATTCTAGTTCTATAAACAGCTACCAAACCATCCAACTTATCAACGCCGCCCATTCCTTTATTGTATCCAGCCATGATTTTTGGCTGTGAGAGATTTTGCTACATTTGGAAACTATCCCAACGAGTAACATTTCCAATTGAATTGTCCTCAAAATTTGAAGCTATGGACACCACCTTGTTGTCCTTCCATTGCACTAAAAGTGTAGAGTGTTGATGCTAATCAACACTCACACAAAACTTGTAGCTGCCTCTCCTTTCTTTGTTCCAACTTTTTTTACTTGAAACAGGACACTGTTCAAGTCTATTCTCGCGAATAGTTCCTATAGCACAATATTTTTGTGCAGATAGGTAAGCTAGTAATGGTAAGCTCATAAAATAATTGTCGAAATATATTTTGTAGCCTTGATTTTTAGGCACCTCAGTTTGGTGAAGTAAAGCCAAAAAAATATCACCACCAACTCCAAAACGTTTTTCAAGACTGCTATTCTTTCCTGTGTCTATATCGAAACTCACCATATACCCTTCATTAGAACATAAAGCCCAATTTTTAAATCCGAAGCGTATAGGTTTCCCACGGACATATTGCTTAGCGTAATGTATCCCGTAGTAAGGAACCATACTTTCATCGATTGAAAGATGTTCCTGCAAACCTCCATGTTGTCTGACATTTTTGGCAAGTTTATCAATGACCGGCCTGATTTTGTAGAAGTGGTCTTCTAGCGTTGTCACTGAAGTGAATATGTTTCAATATATTTTCGAATCTTTTCAATCGCATGCTATCTTGCACAATTTTCGGTACATCGTCTTCATTAGACCAATAAATTCTTCTGCTGGGATATTTTCCATATTCCGAAAATAAAAGAATTCCCATAAATACATGCAACTCATTTGTAGACAAGTCTAAATTGATATTCTTTTGCAATGCATATTTGTTAGATTGCTCTACTATTGTGCTTAACAGCTCCATGTCAAAGAAAATCTTGAAATATTCCAATGGACTTTTTGACATTTCTGCTGCCAGTAGATGGCTGCTCCGGATCACACTCTCTGCGTGTTCCATATGTATTAGTGCGGGATTCTTTGTCCATTTAAATATCTCATATGATTGTTCACCTTCATCGTCTGTTTCAAGAATGATATATTTTCAGTAATAAAATAGTTTGTATATTAGTTTGTCGTTACCTTTCATGCTCCTCCTCAGCTCTGCTAAAGTCATCAAATCTTCTGCTTCGTACTCGTCGTCATCGTCATCATGTAGTCAACCTGTAAAAGTGTAAGACATCAAGTTACAATGAGCGAGGTCCTCTATAAGGGACATCACATGTTTTCAAGTGGTTTGGAAGAGATACATTCTAACACTGATTTACACAGCCAGGGCTATTTATTACAGTCATCAATATGAAACAATCAGCACTAGTAGGCCAGTCTTATATAAAATAAGTAAATACTTACACTCGTTATTCTGTGTGGAGTAGAGTGCAGGATCAATTTTGAATTTGTAGACACAGTGTCACCTTTCGAGCACAAACTTCAAATGAAGTTAGTTAACCTCGGTTGTGATAGTGCTACTACAGTGCGCAAGTCCGTATATATCCCTTCCTAATAAAATAAATACAACAAACAACACCGTCCCTTTAAACGGACGCTGTCCACTAATGGGTTGAACACAGATGCCATAGCGTATCTCCTAATCAGGAAATAATGCGAATGGTGTTCTGTTTATACTCCACCTTTGCAAATTTTTAAGAAAACGTTTCTGATTATTGAAGTGTATTGTTAAGTTGTTAGTTGTCACTGCCTTGTTAAAAAAAAAGGAATCGAAGACACAGCAGCGCAACATCACATACCATACTCTGACCTGTAAGTGTGAGAATTCTGCTCATTAACTTCCCAGGACAAATAAAAGTGGTCCTGATCTGACATGAAAACTAGGACATCGATGTTTCTTTCAAAGAATTGCAGCATTTGTACAGCAAACTCTTTATGCTTTCTATAAACGGTTTCATTCAAGTGCTACACGAACATGAGTTTGTGTGGGGCTGGATTCTGTAACAACGCTACTTTTACTTTTTTCACATTTTCTTATATTTTCGTCGTCCGAGCAAACCCAAATGGTTTCCTATTCATCAATGATGTAGTTTTCAAGTTGTTAATCCATCTGAAAATCGTTTTTGGGTTAGCGTCGTTTTGTCCAATATTCAAAATGACACCGGAAACACACGTTGGGTTACTGCCACTGACTCCTCAGTTTTCACAAGTCTCATCCGAAAACAGGTAGTGTTATAACATCCTCTGCTTCATTCTGACTGAACTGACATACCTTCACGAGTTTGGGGCCACCAACCTCATCTCCTTTTCAACCCCCACTGATCAATACACTCACAATCACATTGGCCACACTGTATCATTACTTCTGGTTTAACAGGAAGTTGATTTTGGCTTTTGTGTCATATTTGAAAAAAAATATTTTCTACTACTATATAGAATAAATTGTGAAATTTCTAACCTTAAAAATGAAAAGTAAACGTTTGAGTTTTTCGGTTTTTTTTGGCACTCAAACGCTTCCTCCCATCACCAAGTAAACTTTCATGTCTTATAATGTAAATGTCCTTTAAAAGTAATTTTGATTTCCTTTGTTAAAATAGTACCCGACACTGTTAATAATAATGACATCCTACTATTACGCTATAAAAGATAAAGATGTTTTATACATAATAAAATATTACTGAAACCTGAGATATCATTGTTAATTTAAAAAATCTCTATATTTCATCAGGTGAATGGACTCCCACGTATCCAAGTTTTCTCCTTTTACATCTTTGTTCGTAAATATGTGCCAAGTTTCAACAGAATGACTCGCGTAAACTGAACAGAGTACATTTTTGTTTTTAATGTTAAAATGATGTTCTTCAACTTTCTTCTTCTTCACTTTTCTTCTATATAACATTTACTACATAACTTATATAGCTAAAGAAATCTGCTTTTTATTTAATTTTAATATTCAGTATTGTATTAATAATACAGCGATTACTAGTTATTTTATTAATGAATTTAGGGGCGTATCCAATCAGTTTGCTTATATGGTAAATATATCTTAATTGTTTCTCGGTTTTCTTTCGAGAAAGGGATATTGAACAGTCTGACAAACATATTTAGTGTATAGGTAAAATTTAGAGAATTTAGTTTTGGTTTAGAATGTTTATGAAAGCTCCCACTACGAAGATCTTGGCGAAAATATAATAAATGTTTTTGTTTTACATTACTTTCTAAGATGTTCAGGAAGAGGTTAGACAGGAATGGTGGGCTTCGACGCTGTTATTACAGTTTAAAAAGTTCCTTATCCTATGATTCTCAATTGTTTGCTAATTCTTCAAAATACGTTGTTAATAAGCACCCTTTTAGATTTATACAGTGTAAATTTAGCAGCATTGTAATATATAAAATCAATTAAATTACCTAAACGCCTACATTCTAACAATTTTTTTTTTTTTACTTTATTATTTTTTATCTTTCGGTTGCCTACACGAGAACACATACAGAGTGAGGCATTAGTGCGTCAAAGCTCAATATATAATTTAATATTAAAAATATCACACGTGGTATAGATGCAATTTATTTTTCACAGTATTCTCTAATATCCTTTTGACTGATACCTTGTTGACGCAAAATTTCGCGTGTGTTGATATGTAGTTTGCATGTAAAAATGTTAAGAATTGCAAATAGATTAGTCGAAGAACGGTTACAACGTCGTTTGATCTTTTTCGTGGACATCTTGAATATTTGTGAAATCCGTTATATAGCCAACATTTGGCTTAAATAATAAATTAAATATTAATTATCGGTATAAGTTTAACATTTTGTAGTTGTGTTGAATTTAATAAGTTTATATCAATTTAAGATTTAATAGCTCTTTACTATTATTTTTTCACGGCTAATTTGACATTTTACAATTATTTTGAAAAACCTCAGCATTAAGAAAATTGTTGTTTTGTGTGGAATATACAGGACGTTGAACACGCAATGATTTTCAGACAAAATTGACCATGGTTTACCCTGGCTATATGAAACATCCTGTACATACGAAAATAATTTTAAAATATGTAGCTTAAGACTGTCTATGACTTTTGTATATAACGTTTAGTAATATCTTTAATATTAATGGATACTATAAAAAAACATTACAAGTCAGAAATTTGTTTTACAAACAAAAATTTAATTTTACTTACTTCAATAAACCTATAAAAAATTCTTTACACAGTTCCAAATTGCATGATAATCACCACAACTAAAATTATTACCTTTTTGAAATTTTTTAAAAATTTTCCAATTTTTAGTTGGGACTTTGATTTTTGTATTAAAAAAAAATTTACTTTAATTTTTAATTTTGATTAAAATAAATAGATTTTAATCTTTTTAATTTATATTCTTAAAAAAAAATGTAATATTTTAAATTTTTCAAATATTATTTTCGACGTACTCTAAATTTTAATTTTCATAAAAAAAATATTTTTCTTAAACTTTTCGAACTTAAAATTGATTAAAATTAAATTACGTTATCTTACGTGTGTGCGTGTGAAATTTCGAAAGCTTTCTGGCTTCGCGCGCCTGGACGGACGGATTGTGGATGGAGAGACGTCCTTTTCGTAAGGGTAATTAATTTCTACAGGTCCGGTCAAAAATTGTGTTATACAGGGTCACCGTAAAGTTGTTGATTTTAATTATCACCTACTTTTTCTGCCCGTAACTGGCTGGGTTTTCTTCTTGTGTGTGTGGAATTTAATTGTGTGCTTTTGTTGTAATATTTGTGTACAAAATAAATCATATAAAGTTAATTAATCACCTTGTAAAATATGATTGAGATTATTGTGGTGCATTAAACATCTTTCTGTCCTTGTCGTTGGCTGGACTTATAATAAGACCTCTGCTGACCAACACCTCCCCCGTTCTACGTCAGATGGCTATTGAGCGAAGAAAATACCGATGGTGCCAACTTGAAGAGTTGCGCATCCTCTATCATTGGATGGTGTTGAATTAAATTTAGCTGAATGCATTTTAAAACAAATTCTTCGCATGTGTGCAATTATGTTAATGTTACGTATTTTTATAAAATTGAATTAAAATAATTAAGAGAGATACACAGATCAGATAGTTGGTTGTAATATCATAAATATAAAATTAATTTGGTACTTTTTTCTAGATTACCTACAGCTGGATGATCATCTTTCAAGTGAGAAATTGAGTTATAATGTATAGTAACATTACAATATATTGAGCTTTGACGCACTAATGCCTCACCCTGTATGTTAAACCAATATGGACTGTAACATTTCAAAATTTTTCTCGTTACAAACTAAAATCCGAAAATGCCTCCCTATAAAGACGTGAACCTAGAAAGAACATTATTTTAGTAGAAATTATCAGCTTCTAATTTTTTGTTTTGTATGAGGATATAGCAACGTTGGGTAGATTAACGGATTCTCTCAAAGATGTTTAGTGTACCACAAGCAACAACAAAAGGCAGGAATCATTTTGGCTCGTAATTCCTCACGAGTGTCAGAAGGTGTTTCGTTACCTAATGTTTTAATATGTTCTCAAAACGAAACAAATCGACCAGTATCATAACTCGTGAACGTGCTGGCTAGTGCAGAGGTCCCCATTTTCCAATGCATTGATTTGAATAAACAATATTCAAGGACTGACTGTATATAGCCTTAAAATGTACTGGCACACTATCATGTTGATAGAAAATTCAAGTAGTTCAGGCTAAAAAGGTTCAAGAAACTAACGAAAAATATGAGCATTTAAAATTGAAAGCAATTCATACATAATGATACAAGATAATTATCAACAACACCAGCGCAAACTACCATTGGTTCTGTAAATTATTAATGTCTAGAAGATTTTTATCATACCGAACGTACCAATGAACACCTAATTTTTGTTTTCATACAACTTCGCACAAAGGGCTAACTTAAGAGCTAGCTTAACTTACCTCGTTTCTCGACAAAGCAGTACATGGCATAGTTGCAATACATATGGTATTGTAACTGCCCCATTTCTTTTTCTTTGAATATAGCTTCACACGAACATAATTTATAATCTCCTAAAATTTTGAAATATTATTCTGTAACACCCTGTATATACAAACTCAATACTGTGAAAGTAACCGACAGAATTGAAAGGGTTAATATCATTTAAGCATTGTTAATCACTATACGATATTTCCTAAAATAATACACATTCACAAGGTAGCAGTTTGGACCGCACGCGAACATATAATCAGCAACAATAGACAATTAGGGATACGTGCCCCGTTGAAAAGGCCCTGTACAATACAATACTCTTGTACACTTTATGCGTTTAACGTGATGCCATTCCATTTACGACAATTGAAGAGCGTTTCTGTTCGATGTCAATAAAATCAACAAATTTGTAGCAGGATAAATCGGATAACAAACAGGACGACCGTTAAATAGTAAACGGCTATAAATATCGCATATAAATCGCATTCATAATCTCGTGTGTACCGATCCTAATTCCGTATTTTATCGCTGTTCGGGTAATTAATACTACAATTGATGGTAAAGTTTATATTCCTATAGTAAAAGTACATGTATTATGATCGATTATAACGTTCTGCATTGTAAAATATTTATCGTACGTGGGATATACGTTCGTTAATAGTAGTTGATCATATATTATGTTCGTTTATATAATAAAAAATTGAGGAGGAGTTGGTGAAGGTTATTTAGCTCTATCATATTTATTGAACATTAATTGTTAGATACTCATATTTATAAAACTTTTGGCGTGACCTTTTTATTTGACAATTACTATTACTATAACACAAACTAGATAACTAGAGGGCACTTCATCTCGCTTAGTTTATTTTTTCCTTATGTTTAATACAAGAAACTCCTGTTACTCAAAATATGAATGAGGTTAAATCCAGAATCGTCGTTAAAACCCTCAAGACAAATAAATAAAGTTGGTTTCAGCATAGAAATATATTAAATCAAATTACCGCTGCAGTTCTTGCTGTGCATTTTAATGTGTGTAATGCTTTCATGGTTTCATTTCTTTCCCATTTTCTTTTAATTTTATTTTTGACTTGTGGTTCTAGTCGCTAGGTATGCAGTCGTCATCAGATTCATTCAGAGTCATTTTCGCTAGAAGAAGTTTTTCTGTCCATTAGCATTATTTTTCCAAAATCGTTCTCCCCATATTTTATAATTTTGGTAGAGTCACATTTGTCATTAGAAGTCATAATCGATTCTCAAATAATTAAACGTCATTCATAGACATACAAAGTGTCTCAATTTCCTAGTAACAACATGGGTAACTTTTATATTTTGAGAGATAGAGAGACGGGTAAATTAACAAAAAGCTGCAGCTGCAGAAGCTCAGTAAGAATCCATTTTCAAATGTTACTGGTTACTCTCTGCTGCTGCTACCTATTTAGCACTGAAGAAAAACTGAAACCTCCTAAATTCTTAAATTTACCCTAATTTTTTTGTACATGAAGAATTGAGATGCGTTTTGAAATAACTGGCATAATAATTTAAATACTTTTAATAGCATTTAATAAAACAAATTTAATTTCTGCAAATTTTACTAATCTAACGTAACCTCAAAAAGTTAAACTAGAATCGTGCAATTTATTTGATCTTTTTAAGAGAAAATTAAAAAAGGAAGAGCAGATCAGCACACGGAGTTCAGTATCCAGAAAGACGATTACCTGATCATAAAACGATATTATGGTTCCTGTACGTTTACTGCAGCAAGATGAAAGATGTTCCGTAGGAATAATTCAGAAAAGGAAGAATTAGTTTTAGCTTGTGTTAATGTAGATAAATGTGTTTCCACTAGATGAAATTTCGAAGAGTTTAGGTGTGCCAAAATGGCAAAAACTTCGAAGAAACATAAATACAAGTGGAAATTTGGACCATATCTAAGATTTAGACATGTAGATGCAGAAAGAAGAATTAACATTTGCAACTGGTGTTTAAGCCAAGTGAATGTAAATCCTAATTTTAAGAATATCATTGTGTAGACAGACAAAAGTCTGTTTACCAATTATGGAATATTTAATAGACACAACGAGCATTACTATTCCTAAAGCAACTTACAGCTGACTCTTCGAGTTCGAAACCAAATTAATTTTGGTATTTGTAATGGCAGTATAATAGGGCAAAAGTGTTTTTATTTTTTATAAGGAGAGGTTGAAGATTTAATAGAAGAACCGCCGGCTATAAACTAAGGACTATTTAAATGAGCAATTGAAGATTTAATAGAAGAACCGAAGAATATATGGTCTTATATACACTAGCGTTGAAGAATTACAAGAAGCAATACTTGAGGCATTTAATCACAATATTATCCGTAAAATAATAAATAGTATTCAGAAACTTTCCATTGCCAACAATGGCGTATTATTTAAATAATTTAATATTGTTGTTTATTATTTTTGTAGTAGGTACAGCTAATTTTTATATTTTTGTATTATTTATTATGCTAATAAAAATATTAATAATAAGTAACCAAATTAGTTCTAACAGGCACACAGAATTGGATAGAGCAAAAATCTTTTATTAAAGGGGCCACAAAAACAGTGCTTTTGCTCACAGATACCGCGATAAAAAAGTCGTGGTTTCTGTCCGGAAAAATAGTAAGACCTACTTTCCAAGTTTTTAAAAAGTTTGTACATCATCCGATACATGCATTGCATTCAGAAAAAACTCCTATCTAAAAAAGGCCAGAAAAAATGTACGATTCTAATTTAAACTTGTGAGGTTACGTTGGCTTATTATAAATTAGCGTAAATTAAATTTGTTTTAGTATCAATAAAAAATATTTAAATTACTTTGAGAATTAGTTCATACCGCAAGTTAATATCTCAATAACTGAAAAATTATTACAAATAGAAGAAATTCAGAGATTTCAGATTTTCTTCAATGCTAAGCATCATCATGACAAAAATACATTCTTACTGAGCTTTTGAAACTACGCCTTTACAGTCACAGTTACCTATATTGTCCCTGCGAAATTCGATCACCTGTGTAGTGAGAAATCATCAGCACGAGCCCTTTGATACCTACATTCACGCTGAAAAATGGAAAGATACTAGGCCGCCCAGCTGTATAACTTAACAAGTGGGATGAGAGGCAAATAAATTAAAATGGCTGGTGAGTCTTACTCACGAACTTATTCTTTAAAATATTTCTAACCCAATTGATTAGCAATTTTGTTAAATGACGTCGCTTAATGATCGAAGTGATTTGATAGCCTTTTGCAGAAAGTATAACATTGTAACTTAATAGTATAATGATAATCTAATACTTTTTATTCTTTGGTTGTTGCGTTATTTTGTATATCGATGAATTATTGAAGAAAGGTGGTCTAACATTTATAAACATGCATTTGGTCAATATACTTAATAATCAAATCAATAAAACTATGGCTCTGACGGTTACTTTAAGACACATAGATATGTAAGATGAACACAATATCTTCTAGATATGGAACATTTGCATAATGAAAAATAAAATAAAAAATAAAATGTCAGTATTTCAAGTTCATCATTATATTTTAGATATTTTTTCGAAACCTTTTTCGAGAAATATGCAAGTACATAATATAAATATTATTATATGATTTTAAATGTTTTCTTAGTAGGTTAGAAACTTTAAAAAAGGATATCTGATGTAAATATTCTTTAAAATCAATTTAATATACTTTTTTCACAAATATCTTCTTTCGCAGACGTTGAATACAATACTTACTCAAATTTGTCTTTGTTGTTAGAAACATCTCACAAACATTAATTTTTTTACAACACTTTAGTAGATAAGTTACAATAAAATAGTAAAGAACGAAGAACATCACTCATCAGCTGATAATCGCGGTTACTCTTGTGTGCGCACTGAACCTTGCAAGTTTTCCAATATTGATAAATTTTTTGCTATAAAAATTATAGACAAGCTATCAATATTAGAAGACTTTCAAGGTTGAGTGATCACAAGAATCATTCCGAATGACTCAATAGATCTATCTGCAATTATAAAATTCTTAATGCAAGTGTCTGCATAGCAGTAGATTTTTTTAATCTAGAGAAGATAAGATGACAGCGGCAATGAGGAAAACTGCGAGCGACCAGAAAAGAAAACCAAAGGATCAAAGCAGAATGAGCGTGAAGCTGCACAGAAAGAACAATAAAACTTAAGTACAACATAATTTAATGAATTTTGTCGGCACTATAGTTGTTTCGATAGATTTCGTATTCAGATACATAGAGTGGAATTTGACTGTCAATAAAAATGTATTTAGTTTTGTAAATCAATGAAATTGACAAAGAATGATTTGCATTAAATTCATATTTACTATCTATAAAGAGTATCCGCAGTAGCATGATGTCAAATTTATTTAAAGATACAGAAAAAAGTGGAATAGTTCTCACCAACAAGATTAATTCTTTTGAAAAGTGAGAAATTATTAAGCATTACTCTGTGCTTTATAGGAAACAAACAAAAATTTTATACTGGTTACGCTACATTTTATTAATAGATTCAAAATTGATTTTGTCCATCCATGAATGGTAAGATATATATCAACACTATGTTCCTGAATTTTGATTGCCGAATATTATTCTTGCTTCTATATTTGCTAAGATAAGAGTTTATTTAACTTCGTATACGAGTTTTGTAAAAGCAGTTACAACATTCTATACAACGTCGACAAAAACCTTTTTTTTTCATCGAATAACATGCAGTAAACATTAATGCTGAAAGACACCTGAAAATTGCTCTCGCGAACACAATGAACAGTAATGTCAATTACGTCTCATACGTTCATTACCTCTACGCTTGTCAATTTGGTTTCGTCCGTTCACAAATTTTGCCTGAATTTTTCTGAATCTTTATTAAAGATTAAAGAATTGAATATGACGTGTTTCATTATCAGAATTTAATGTTTATAAAACACTCAGTACATACGCGTGCATTTTATGTAGTAACAATATCTTTGTCTTCTGTTACAGGCAATTTGCTTTAGTTGTTTTATAAAACAATATTAACACAATAAAAAATTATTATTTCATGTTATGGAGCACAATATAGCTAGAAAGATATTAGGGAATAGCTGGAAGTAGCGAAGAAATGAAAATGTATTATCTGAATAAGCCATAGATAATTCTGTCCAACTACAAAGTTTTAGTGCCACAGCTTTCATGAATGGCTAGTTTCATAATCAAGCTATTAAAAGCCCTTTAACTAATGTCGCTTTAAATTAAAAGTTACTTTAAGACTTCTTTAAAGTGGATGCGTTTCATAAAGGAAACAATACTTGCTAATAATTGTTGGTTCTATTTAGTGCTTTCTGTTATTTTTCTTATAAGTATCAATTATTGAACCAAATTTAATTTTTGTAAAGATATGTAATAAAACAAAAAAAGGTGAAAGCGATAACATAAAGAAAAAATCAGGCGTAATAGTAGAGCTTTGGATTAATTAAAAATCTTATTCGAATGGCTACCGATAATATCCAGAAATCGACCGTCAGCATTTACATAACAGCTTAAAATATACGAAGCGAGATCTTAACGAGGTTGAGTTCCCATGTGTACAACATGTGCATATATAGTTTTCTTAATACGTTAAGACTGTTAGACTATAGAAAATGTTGAAAAATGCCACAATGTAAAAACCAAAAAATGTCTATAATAGGCGCTTATGGTATAATTGTTGGAATCACACTGCAATCAAGTGCAATAAAACAGATCAAGCATTAGAAACAGATCACGTGGTTTCGAGCTCCACGGTCTCATCAGTGTCTCTTCGAATGCAAGACTATGAACGCGGATTTCGGTCTAACCGCCGAGATTTGATTGCAGTCTCATGAATTAGAGCATCTGCTAGTAGGCGGCCAAGTCACGGCCGGACGTTAGTTCCTCATCTCCAGGATCCTGCCCGTCGGCACACGAGACGGCGGTTTGTCGGGATTTAACTCCCCCAAGTGCCAGATCAGCAGATTTCCCGATCTAAAGACCCTCTGAAGAGTTTCCCTAGCCAGCGCCATCGCATGCTCCCATAGAGGCAGTATGTTCAAGTCACAATGTAGTTGGGCTTTTGTCACAAACTAGGGTGCTGCGACTATGATACGCAGCACCCACTGGAGGATGTTAAGTCTCTTGACTTTAGATTTGTTGGGACTGCACCAGATCAGGAGATCGTAAGTTAAACTAGGTCGGAGAAACACTGTGTAGATCAACAGCTTGATATTTAAGCTCAGTGAGTTTTACCGGTACAGAAGAGGAACCAGGTCCGCACGCGTGCACAGAAACTTCGTGGCAATGGATGAAAAATGTTGCCTGAACGTTAACCTCGTGTTGAGGATCAGACCGAGGTATTTGACATTACTTTACCAAGGTAACCTCTGACCGCCGATCTAATTCCATCAAGTGCGGTTCTCCGGCCTCCCCTGCAGCCGAGTTTATCTTCTTTCAGCTTCACTTCCTTTTGGGATGTCCTTCTGGCGGTCATCGGGTGTTGTTGAGTTGGCATCTTAGACTCTTCTGGTGGATCTCCTTCGCTGATGGATATCTGAAATCAAAGAAACAGAATCAGGTATTAGTGGTATATACTAGTTACAATTCAACTTTCTATTATTTGTTAGTCTGTAGAATTGATTCTACCACGATCACTTCATAACACTCGTTTATATCAGAAGCTGAGATAATTTGCTTCTACAGGAACTTTGGGTATTATCTTAATGCTAAATCATCCATCTGAAATAAATTTGTTGACGTTCATGTTAAATTTTTTGAGGGGTTTTTCCCTGGATCTAGTCCTTACCAGTTTGGGTCTTTCTCGACATTTTCTAGAAACCTAGTCTTGCTTCGACTTTTCATGTTTCAAAATTATTACGAAGATATTTTTCCTCGTACATAAACTTAGTCTCAATTTATAATGATGATAATAATTCAACTACAAATTTATTGGGCCTGTTATATCACACTACAGTAGTCAACATGGGTATACTGGATAACATTTATAATAAATATTAGATAGCTGTGACGTAAATGATAGATATGATGTAATCCTGAAATTTCTTGTTTAATGCAATACAACACGATTATATATGGTATGACCTACTAAGATACGTTTTAATATATATGTCTATGCAAATTAGTGTACATGCGACACAGAATTCAACATAACCTAAAATTGAAATATAAATAAGTTAATTCAGTAAGTGTTTGGGGCTCAGAGTAGATTCAAAAAATCCTGACTCACTCACTACGATTGCCTTCATATTAAGTTAGTTAGAAAATAAAAATCATGCTATTTCTGACAGATTATTTTTTCTCTTACGCAACGTAGCGAACTAAGAAAAAAGAACGAATTCTAGGAAAACGTGAAAAAGAAAATAAGTTTAATATCGACGTGTCATTCCACGTAGATTGTTACCGGACCAATGGGGAATTCGACCTGTGCCACTTATCTTTTCTTATACTTTCTGTTACTTCTTCTTCCACATTTTTTTCTTCGCCACTGTTTCTTTCCGGATGGTCCGTGCCTCTCTGTTAGCGCCGCAGCAACGTTATTTGCGAGTTTGACACGACCATCCTGGTTACCTTACTTGGAAACGTGACCGTCTGAGTTTTCTACGTGACCGATTTGGAAACGATTATTTTATTATTCATTTTCCCCGTGGCGCTTATTCCTTATCTGTCTTAAAACATAATGGTAATGTATACCGCCCGTATATCTACACGTCGGTAGCATAGAACAGTTATATGTCTCGTGTGAAAATTGCCCTCGAACAATGATATTTATGGACGGTATTATTCGCCACTATCGGGTACCATTATTCTCTATTATTAGGAGGAGCAAATTGGTTGTGAGAAGATTTAGTTTCCTTCGAAAAAAATCCTATTGTATTTAATTTCAAGAAGAAATTTGGCAGTAGAGAGGCTTTTGTTTTCACTTCACAATCCTTTTCACTGCACCACGTATCTGTGTGAATCAGTTTTTTATATCATTTTATTCGTTATTGGTACAGCCGGTGATAATAAATTCTTAAGAAATATAAAATATGTATACTGTGTAAACTAAACTTAACTAGCTATAACCATAAACTAAAATCGATTATTAAATACATTATTTGATGTAAATGATTTCAAGTGTTTGAACCATATACGGCAAATATTCCTTCATAGCGTTTAAATCATTTTGAGTAAATGCTTAAAAATTATCTAGCGAGTCATAGCTTCGCTAAATGTCACATACGCCTTTGAGTAGTGGTATTGAAGCAAAACTATAAAACTATAGTAAAATCAATCTCGAATTGTTAGTCCCGGCGGTTTTTATTATGGATATATTTTATTTATCAGGAAAAAAGTAGTGGGAGGCGAAATTAAGTTAAGTTTTCAATAACAGACAATTGTATATTGCTTCTGAGTATAGCGGAAACTTACGCCTTGAGTGAACTTTTTCTGACATGTTCGCCAATAAGTTCCCAAGTCTACTACCGGTTAGCGATGTCACTCCTGTCGTATTTGCGGGATGTCAAATTATTTGACATTAACTTCAAATAAACTTATAGCGTGCAATAAATGGTTAATACAGAGAAAAAACATTAAATAAAAAACAAAAGGTATTCGAAATAATAATCAGACATATGTATAGGGTGGGCCACTAAGTAAGGTAAGCAGCTGTATCTCGGAAAGTATTTCTCCTAGGTTCTGCGGAGAAAAATATTGATAGTAGATTCCAGATTTTACCGCTAGGGGGCGTAACAGTTATGTTCTGAAATTCCTATTATCTCCGTAACTTTGATATCATCAATTGAAACCCCATTTAATACCAGATAACTTTCTTTAGTGACATTTTTTCGTAACTGCCGTAGTAAGGGGAGGGGGAAAGACCATTTATTTGTCAAGGTTTAAAGTTTAATATTTCCGCTACTATTCAATCTATCCGAGTAATCTTGGACTCGTTTGAAAGGGAATTGTGTGGATTTTAAACAGCATTTATATGCTATATCCATTAGTTTCAAACTGATAAACTAGAGACTAACTCGTTTTCTCCAGCGCTAACTATTTTTTACGATTTTTTTTAATTAAATGGAACGCTTATGGATAAATGCTGTTTAAATTTCACACAATTCCTTTCAAACGAGTCCACGATTACTCGGATAGGTTGAACAGTAATCGAAATATTAAACTTTAAACATTGATAAATAGATGGTCTTCTCCCTCCCTTATTATTATTATTAAAGTATTAAATGGGTTTTCAACTGATGATATCAAAGTTATAGCTTATTCTGCTATTTTCTGAGATAATAGGAATTTCAAATTTGAACATAGCAGTTACGCCCCCTAGCTGTAAAATCTGCAACTTGAAACTAATTTGCAGAAATTTCTCTTGGCCACTTTTACTACGAATATTTTTCTCCGCAGAACCTATGAGAAATACTTTTCGAGATACAGCCGTTTACCACTCTTAGTGGTCCAAGCTGTACATCAGGAAACAAATTAAACATGAAATATACTGGAAATTATAACTGGCTTAAAGTCTAACAGGGTTATGAAGATTCAACTAATGTATACAGGCAAGGTTAAGTTTTAGGCAATCAATTATGATCTTCTAACGGAATCCTAAATAGGAGAAGCGAGAGCTTTCTATGGGCCGACAACACAGTCGTACGACATCCAAAGAAGGTATTCGACAAGCTTATCTGTCAACACGGTCGATCAACAATAAGCTTGGCAATTTCGAACTGTCAACACAGTCGACCAGCATTAGAAAGAAGAACCACAGACGGGGACTTTCTATGGACCGACAACACAGTCCGACATCCAAAGAAGGTATTCGGGAACAAGTAGGAGCTCAGAATTGAATATTTTCATGTGAAGCATGGCTCCTTTATATCTGAAAGAGGTACCCTTTCCTCGTCGCGGCACCTTACACTCTCCTCCATAAGTTACATGTACAGGTTTGTTCAAAAGTATAATTAAATAATTAAAACATTTACTGTCTTATCAAAAAAATTAGAAAAGCACGTATCGTAGCGTGCTTCTCTAGGGATATTTGATAAGACAGTAAATATTAAAAACGTTATAGAGTGAGCACCCAAATCGGTTGTATGTTACGAGCCATAAATTATAGATTCATAACTACTTTATTGTCACTAGCACTTCTGTTACAAGTGTAGTAAATTGCCACGAATATCTTGCTATGAGCCATAAGAAATTACTTTTTTGCTTTTACTTTTAAGCACAGAAAATGCCCACAAGTTTTTAGCAATGGACCCTAACCGTCCCTGATTAATTTGGTATGCTTCCTTGACGAAGTTTTTCGCTAAGGGCACCATCAGTGACTGTATGTTTTGAGTCTTCAACTATAAATTCATAACTACTTTATTATCGGTAGCACTTCTCTCTTGAATTATATTTCTGATATTGTTTTTAATGTACAAGAGTATGGTAAAGAGTTTTTAGCTATTGCTTCGGTTATGAAATGCATTTCTGATACCTACTGCTTTTAAAGCGCAAAATTAGCTGCAAATTTGTAGCCATGAACTATGATCCTACCTGATTATTGCAGTACGCTCTCTAATGAACTTAATTGCTGAGATAATAAATGTTTATTCCATTGTCACTTTTTTGTTGCTAGAACTTCTATTGCAAAATATATTTTCGATACTGCTTTTCTAATGCAGAAAATGGGTACGAGTCTCTAATCTTATTGCAACTAGACTTTTCTGTTCTAAATTGTATTTCTGATTTGACTTTCAGGTGTGAAGAAGTCATAACCTTATTACTCTGGCGAATCTCATTACTAAAATAAAGAAGATTATCAAACAAATATGTAATAAGTTCTTCACTGGATCTCTTGGTGTAGCAGTAGAACACTAAACACTTCAACCCAGAAAACACCAAAAAACTTTTTGCTAAAACTCCGACACGTTTCGACAGCAAATCTGGCATTATCAAGGCGAATAATAAAACTAAATTATGGTCGATCCGATACGCATCACTAATTTTCGATTGACGAAAACAATGACGAATGCGGGATAGGGCCGTCGTCACCGTTCATTACACATGACTTATTTTTTATATACATATTTCTAAACTCGAAAACATTTAGAAACTTACAGTTGTTTATTTGTCTAATTAATTTAACATTAGTATGATCGATGTTGTGATCTGTTTCAAAAATGAGTTAGGCAACGCGTGATTTCTCAATTCTATTAAATCTAAGATTAGCCATATGGTCTTTAAATCTAGTTGAGATTGCTCTCCTGGTTTGCCCAATGTATTTTTGATTACACCCTTTACAATTGATTTCGCAAATATCTGACCTTTCCAAAGGTTATATCTTATCTTTAGGGTTACCGATGAGACTTCATAAACTACTTTTAGAACCGTAAACTATTCTGATATCTTGCTCTTTGAAGATTTTACTCAAACTTTTAGTGATGAAGGGAGGAGCGTAAGGGAGGGTAACACTGGCCGAAGCTTTAACATCCTCTCGAAAAGTCGTAGATTCTTTCACAGTTTTCTTATAATTAAACTTCTTAATTAGATTATAGATATGCTGCGTCTACAAACCATTACATTTGGTCACATCTTTTATAATTTTAAGCTCTTTCTCATACCTCGCCTTGTTCAAAGGAAAAGTGAGGAGTCTGTCTTGTCGTGAGATTTGCTGTCGTAACGCGTCGGTATTTTAGTTAAAAGTTTTTTGGTGTTTTGTGGGTTGAAGTGTTTAGTGTTCGAATATGTAATAGCGCAAACAGATTTTGAGTCGTCAATTATGGGCCACGAATCATAAGCATATGCTTGCTTGAGCAAGGCACTGTTCCTCTGGATTGCATTTTTAAGGTTTATCTTTAAAATTAAAAAAAATCCGCTAAGCTTTCCCACGAATCATTTAACATGTCACAGAATATAACAGAGCGAAGGCGGAAATTGACATTAAATCTCTAACTATGAACCTTGAGTCGTGACACATTTTTATTTTATTATCGCAAAAATCGACTTTAATCAAATTCAATTAAATCAAGTTATGGCTACAGTATCTCTTTGTGTGTACAGTATATCATGCAAAAAAAATTTCGTAAAAAGGGGAATCCCTCATACAGACAAATTAGCCTGGCGCAAGTGAAAATTAAATAAACTCTCATTAGATCCTGCACCGAAGACTATACATACATCATTTCAGTTGCGAAATAATAAGGTCCGGGACCCGTCGTTAAATGAAATCCCGGTAATACCCCGGTAGCAATTACAACGATCGCCGTTCGGAATTAAATTGTTAGTCTAGCTGGAACGAGCTGGAAGGATTGTCGAACGCTCTAAGGGGGTGGCGTTGCTTCCCTGTGCTGGAAGGCCGGTAGGCCGCGGTTCCGCTACCTATCTGCTGATCGGACGTGCTACATTGTGAATGCTAATCTCATCACCAAAGGTGCGCAGTTAATTACTAAAAATCGATATGAAGGGTTATCTAGTACCAATCGAAGCGTTTCAATAAAGAATATAGTGGAAATTTTGATATAGGCTATTCATTTTCGAATAGCGTTTCTTTCTCAACTAGTTTGAAGGCTGAGTGTTGTAGATAATTTACATACTAATTGAATTAGAAATTATCTCTGATATATGTACATTACCTGCATAAGATGAATTTGGTATGGGTACTGTACGATAGAACCTAATATTCTAAGCTAAGCCTCACTTAAATAAATTTCTCTCGGAGTGTAAGTGCTTCACCATTAATTTATATAAACTTCCCCCTTTTAGTAGGAAAATTTTGATTACCAAAGCAAACTATTAAATGAGGGAAGTGATCCGGTAATTTAATAAGCCAGGATGTATGGCTTAATTTAGAGGAAAACGTTGGTGAAACAACTTCTCGTATTGCCGAAACGTACTTAACGGAGCCGGTTTACTTAGTTTATTTCTTTCGCTCTTCGTACTCTGTCAAAAAAGGAAATCTAAATGTATATATGTACAAGTCATCGCGAAATAAATATTTGCGTAACTTAATGTAATTGCTAAACTTCAGAAACTCCTATTTAAAATGTTCAGTGCTACATTTTAACCAACCTATAATCTCCAGTCTTTAATCTGTTAGGGGCAGATGTAGACGATGAGAGCGAAAATACTGAGAAAAAACGGGGTTAATTAGTCTTTCATCTTTAATTTAATTAGATACTATGGATTGAGAAAATGCATTGCTCGCTCTGTCGGTGAAAAATATAAAAAGAAATTTTTTACTCGTTTGATCCCACGATTGCCGACATTATCAGTACCTAACACATTGTGTGACCCGATAAAGTTCGTGGTTATTTAAGGCCTGTCTTGTCACATGTCACCCAAAGTTCATTTTAAGCAGTCATCTCTGAATTTCTTCTTGCTAATTTAGGAATGACGAGTGACGAATGATGAAGATATTGCAGCAAAGGAAAACAACATCTGGGTAGACAGATCCCGTCATGATGAGAGATTTTGCTGCTTTCTCATTAGAGAAGACATAAAAGGAAAAAATCGTGTTATCTGCTATGTAAAAAATTCATAATTGAAACAGAATAAAGTTCTAAAATATGCTTTAAATACTAGCATTGTAAGAAATAATAAAATCTTTGGGTGCTTTGTAACTATACAGTGCTATGAATTTGATAATATTTCTTGTTAGCTTTGCAATAGCTTTCGACTCATAATACAGTCATATAGATGTCCAAACGACTTTCGACTTTAGAACGACTTTATTTATAGACATTTATATTTTGTTACAGGTATCCATAAACTTCGGACAGAGTTTAATCTATCTGCTAGCGACATTTTGGTCTACTATATTGCACAATTTATGACACTGTTTACAATGGAAACAGCGACTAGTTCCAGCGTGTTGGATAGTCGTAGCAAAGTTCCCCAAAAGGGACAAGCATTAGAAATTTTCCTTTAAATTCAAAATGACCAAAAAGGATCTAGTGAGGTCGTGTTGGTGTTGATTTTATAGGTTTTTTTGTCCCGAATATAGCGGAAGAAATAGGTATTGGAATTTTAAAAGAAGGAGAACCGAACAGTGAAGTCATCATTGATTGAAATCCTAACAGTCAAGCGGTCTTTAAGGTACTACAAACTGTCTAGTTTGATTCCGAAATAGTATTGTGGTGCCATAGAAGGCTTACGCAATTGTCAAAAGAGCGTAGGGTTTTGTTGAGATTGGTGCCAAACCAGTTCTTAGCATATGATGTCAGTACATGACTACTAGTAAGTTCTGAGTCGATCACAGGCAGGGGTACAATATACCAGCAATGCGACTTGTCCTTCGAGGACTCCTCACCTACGGAGGAAAGACCAAAGATTTCTTCCCAAGATCAATGTTCTTAGTAAATAATAATAAAAGTCAAATATAGCGACTGTTCTAGTGTTCAGAAGTCAAAACTTTTAAAAAGTTATTTAGTAGAGTGGTAGTTGGTATTGTTGTTAAACGTTTGCTCGTGTACAACTGAAATATAACGTTGAAATCTCATTTTAAGAATCCAGCATGGAAGCTTATTGATTGATCGCAGCCTAAAGCAACTTTTCTCCAAACCTTGCTAAAAAATATGGTGTACGATATTCATGAAGTCTTAACTCGTTGGATATTGCTCGTTAAGTAACGCTAGTATTGTTGAAAGAATTCAACATATTGATTTAAAGATATATGTAGGTACAACATATGTAGCTTTAGTAAAATATAGCAAGTGATTGGTTAACTTCAGAAGCCAATTTACGGTTATTTATTTAAAGCGTTGTTATTACTAAATTGAAAAAATCTATAGCTCATTTCCTTACGTTATTTTAAAATTGATCTTTATATACATATTTCACACATATTTACTATTTGTGTGTCAACTTTCTTATATGGATAACTGATATTAACTTGTAATTTCTAACTTCATACATTCTAATCTGAATTGAAGATTGTCAAATTAATATGGTCTATTGATGTACGAGATGATACTTATATAAATAGAAAACGTTTGTATGAATATGTACCAGGTTAATATTAAAATGATATAAAAACAAATGACAATTTCGGGCAAACTCCGTCAAAAAACTGAAGAAAACTTCATTATTTATTACTACTACTACAAAATTAGAATTCTAAAATTTTATTCATCTGCTGTTTCCAATGAAAAATCGCCATGAAGGTACTTCTGGCTTGTGAATGGATATTCGATACAAAACAAACTGCCACATATTTGTTTTATACATTAAATTTATTTCCCTTGGCCCAATTTTACATAACATTCCTAACTATTTATAGCTTAATATGTTCGTTACATATTTAAAACTTCACGAGTTAAAAAATATGAATAATACACTAAAAGAAAATAGGCAACATCTGCATCTCTGTATTAATATAATAACTTAACATTCTAAACAATCATCTTTAAACTGTGGGATATCAGCAATATATTCGAGCCAAACACTTTTTAAATGTATGAATAATTACACATAATAAATAAATATAAAAACAATCACAATAAGTAGTAATAAAAATTTTGATTAAAACAGAGTCTAATATGACAACATGTACGTTAAAAAAGCAGAAGAAAATATAATAAAAAACTTATTAGAGACAATAATAAACATAAAATAGTAACACTTACAGCACGCATGTCATCTCTAAAATGTATCCATACCCCCTTTGGTATTTGATACAAACATATAGTTTCTCTTCTGTAATTTCTAAAACTATTTGATGAAATAACAAATATACAAATACTGTTGTTTTTTTACTTATAAAATGCACAAACACTATGTAACAACTGAAAAATCAGTATTATAAATAATACAAACGTATTTTAACCTAACAACATCATATACACTAACCATGCGAAACAGAGAAAATGCTGATCTTTTCGACTTTTCTCGTGTACGAGGATAATATTGAAATGCATAATCGTTAGGGTAGAAGCGATGCAGAACTACATACTATTTGCATGCACGACATGTTATGAATATTACTGAATAGAACGACAATAGCGTCATCCATCCGTTATGTGGAATAGTTCAATCAAAACGATTTGATTGAACAAAATGTCACTTGTGCCGAAAACCATACAATTTGTGCAGACCACGAAGTTATGGTTGCGAATATTGAAGGATTACATCGTTTAGGTAAGCTACCATGAATTATGGACGTAGTTAGACTGTATGAATGAAGACTATCTTAGTATCTTGAGAGTCTAAGTGGTACAAGTTCAACTCAGGCCACCTCGAAAGAACGTGCGAAAGGGTATGAAAGTTTCTAATTTTTCCGAGAAAGTCTCCTTGTGTTCAGGAGTTCCACAAGGATCAATTCTCGCGCCCTTATTATTCTCATTGTACACTTGTAGTCTATATGAATCTGTTAAAACTTGCACTATACATATGTATGCGGATGATACACAACTTTACCATTCATTCGTCAGAGATAACTGTGTTCTTGCACTGGATAATGTACAGCGTGAACTTGATAGCATTTCCCGCACTTGCTCACAACATTCCTTGTACATTAAGTCGACAAAATCGGCAGTTATGTTTTTTGGTAACCAACATACTTGCTAGTTTTTGCGTTCGATCTCTTCACTGCAGATAAATGATAAAAGTTGTTACAGAAGCTAAAAGTCTTGGTGTCCAAATATATTCAACGAGCATACTGCAATCTCAAAATGCTTTACCAACATCGGTCTTACTTATCTAAAGATATTAAATTAATGTTATGCAACAGTTTGGTTCTATCGCCCTTTATATAGTGCTCTACTGCATGTTTACGGTTCCTCCATTGATTCCAATGGTCAAAAAAGAATTCAAAGGATGCAGAACGCTTGCCTGAGGTACGTTTATAATATTCGGAAGTATGATCACATAACGCACACTTTGGAATACTGTAAATGGTTAAATATGCGAAATCGATTTTTACTAAAAGCAGCTTGTATGTACCATTCGATCATCATTAGTAAAATTCCATGTTACTTATACGAAAAAATTTCCTTCCGCACGGATGTCTACAATATCAATGTTAGATCACGAGGATTACTTACACCACCATTTCATAAGACATTCTTGTTCGAGCGATCTTTCTCTTTTAATGTTTACAAGGTATACAACGCTCTTCCTTATTTAATAAAAAGGATGTCGTCGGCTGGTTTCAGAAATTCGCTGTTTCATTATGGTTACGAGAGACAAGTTACAAACTTATCTTTGCCTTAATGCTTGCTATATGCTAATATGTAGATAAACAAGTATGTATTTACATATATGCATACCTATTTTGTGTATGAGCTAAAGTAGTTTTGTTTAATTCTTTATTGCTATCTTTTTTGTTTTTATGACAGTCACAGAATTTAGTTTTAAGGGTAATTTTAGGCACAGTAGAATCAACAAATTATAGTTGAATATGCTCATTATTGTAGTACAAGGTTGAGAAGAATGGCAAGGGGTTGATCAACTAGCTAAACTTCACCTTGAGATTTTTCGTATAGCCTTGTTTTTCTTTTTGATGAATTTGTATACTAATTTATACTCTATGTTATATGCGATATGTAAATAAAACCTATTATTATTATTATTATTAATTAGCCGGGCTTGCGTACAATAAGAAACATAAGAATCATCTTTGTTTCTGTGTGTTGCTTAATCAGTTCATGTCCAATTTCGAGGCAAGCCAATTATTGAAAAATTTCATATTTCTCCGCGCATAACTATGTCTTCTAATTGGATATATGGAACAACTTTTAAGATGTGACAACTTGTATTAGCCAGACCTGCTGAAGAAGGCGATGTGTTACCATTAAATTTCCTCGTGGCATTTTCAACGTTGGGGGATACAATAATATAAGTTATGGCCTAAAATTTGGCTCTGTGGATAAACATGAAAACCTCACCAAATATGATATGACAGGACACTACTTAGAATCAACTGATCTTGATTTTCAAGAGAAATTTTGTATACCCTCTTTTAATTAGCAGATTTGAGGACTTTACTCCTAAATTATAAGAAGATTTAATAATTATCTGGTTATTAATGCTAATTAAAGCACGTAATTTTGAGGAAATCCTTGCTTTAACAATACCAAATGAAGACGAAATTCAACTATATTTATTTCGTATTAACAGAATTCGCTACATAAGCAAATTAAAAATTTCTAGTGCCGATAAACCCAACTAAACTAACAGAATTATTGTGCCAAGCCTCTACAACTGAATACGGTCGGAAACAAGTAAACGCAAACAAATGAATGCGAAACAATTCCTCTTCTAATTTGTTTTATTCACCAACTGGATAAACGTCGATTACATCAATTCCTCCGACGTTTTGTTCCTTTTACATTTACCGGTCCAGTTCCACTTTGGAACCCGTACAATTCATTAATTCAACGGAACTTCTCATATTTTACCTGAAACTGATAGTCGGTGTAGCGGATTTCCTGCAGGCGTGGATAAACCAAGCGTAATTGCACCTTTTGTGTTGCGAAAGTTACGAACAATTCCGGTTTTAAGTGCTAATTCTAGTTTATGATTTTTTTTCCACTCGAAATAGACTTAATTCTTTTGCTTTTGAGTTTAGCGGTTGTGGGTCTGAACACAGAGCGACTTGCACTTACATTAGCAGATGGAATTAAAACGAAATAAGAAGAGGAAAGGATAATGTACAATTAGTGGAGGAATGTTATTATGTAATTTGAGTTGAGTGCTTGCTATTTTTCCGCTCAACCTATGTATGTTTCTTTGGTGTACATGTTTACTTAGTTCTGTGTTACAGGGAATAATTTTATAAAACGCTGTTACTTATGTGTGTATATTTACACCTTTATTCTAGCGTCGGCTTTTTTGAATGTTTAGTGGGTAATATTGCTTAAGCAATATGATTCTCTTCAGCAATCAATAATTAAAAAGAGAATAATTCGAGAAACACCAGACATCGAGTTGAATTTACGTTCTTAATTAATCTCTGTAAATCTACGGGGTATTCCGTACAAAATTCCCCTTTAACCTTGCCGAAAGGTTAACGCGCGCGCCACTAACAATGCGAACATCCTCGTCTGTATCCAGAATTGGTGCTTTCTTAGAACACCAAAAGCTCCATCCCTAAACGGCACCTGTTTCACAAGAAAAACATTCACAAATCATAATTGCAAATTATACCCTACGCTCTTCTAAATCAACTAATTGGTGTTTGCTTTTTCCAATTAAATGCGATGTATAATTAATCAGTTATAAAATTAAACGAATAATCTATTCAAATGAACTCAAGGGTGAACGGAAAGTGACAGAAAAATGAATAAAAAGTGAAAAGTGAAATGTAACAGTTACCTGTCTGGAATAAGTATAATTATTTTCTTCATTTACATTTACTCTTATTTACATTGACTTTCATCTACATTGACAACAACCTATAATATAATTTAGATAAAAGCTGTTCAGCTATAGATGATTCGGTAGTATGATAAAACTAACTGAAACTTCAGTCACAAAATATTTTTTGTTTATCAGGTAAAAAAAAACAAAAACTATAACAATGCGTCTTATGATATACTATTTATCAAATAGCAAAGCGTCAAAAACACTAAAAATCATGTTGCCAAACGCATAGATATTTTCAAACGACAGGATTGGAGTTTCGACAGAAAATTTATTACATTACAGTATTTACTACAGCTATTTCGTTTTCGAGATCGGATTGGACTTTTAAGAAAGGCAAGTGATTTATATCAGCAAGCTTTACTTTTTGAGCAGAAGCTCAAGTCATCTCAATATCATTCTTTGAAGAAGTAGAAGGTCGATCAAGGGTAACACTAGAAGTCATCCGCACTTTCACGTAGCTAGTTAAGTTAACGTTGGTGATTGCTGCACTAGAGACTGGAAATGAACCTGTTAATTTAATACCGTTAGCTAATTTATTGTAAGCTCCCCAAACATTTTTGCAATTTGGTAATGACTAACAACCCCACCTATGTTTTGTTTGAGCCACCTTTTTATAGCTTGTTTACAGTAGAACTTCAATATAGCCGTTGCTGTCCTACCAGAAAGCTGCATTGTAGGTGAGTAGTGGGACAGTAAGCTTACGATACGTGCCCCGTTTCCACGAGCAGTAAATTAATAGTAACTCTTGAGCGCTACAGTAGTATTGGGTTTATTGAAATGCAAATATGTAGTTATTATATCGTATATGATTATTATTATTATGTATTATGAGTGATATGGTGGATGTTTATTTTTCTTACAATGTCATTAAATGCTGATGAAGAAACCGCGTTCTATAATATTTAATTTACATTTCATGATTAGTATGAAGTCTGATTTGAAATTACGCTGATAAGTATAGAGATAAATAAAGTCATATAGGATAGATATTCACTTAATGTACGAATTTTATTTTTGCGTAAGTATACAATAAAAAGATAAATGCTGAAAACCGCCTTACAAGACATAAATATTAATTTTTTAATGGTGCATTTAGTGCAAATTATATTTGGATTGAGTAGAAGTACTGGCTGTACAACGCTAAGATCCAAAAACAGGGGAAAAATAATGGAATGGCAGCCGTTAAAAATAAAACAATCCTTTTACAATGTAAGCTTTCGTAAATTTATTATTTACTTCTTCAGAGATCATCTAAAAGAACAAGTAGCAAGTAGACAAATATCAAATCTAAAACACGAGCGACTCACATGTGGATGGATGTAGGCAAAATATAGAGTTACAAACTCGATTACACATCCTACTACTAATCAGATGAACACCATTATTATAGTTAGTTTATTAAATCATTAACTCAATCGTCGTAAAATTATGGTGGAATAAAATTGACACAGTTATCTGTTTTCTTTATATAGTATATTTCTAGAAATAGGTAATCTTTTTGACCAATGTTGTTCAATTCAAAATTATAATTGTTAGAAGTACTGCGCTCTGCAATCCAGGTAGTGTTGTCAGATGTGTGGTCAGTGTTGGACAGATACTGTGACGTCTGGCCGCCGTAAACTTTATTGCAAGATCCGCAAGGGTTGAGATATACCAAATTTGACCTCAACAACGTCGGAGTATAAGCTTTACCTTTACAAAAACGATTGTTGGTGGTCTTGATACCGTAAGGCGCTATTGTGATCGGTAATTCTGAGGAGCCCTTAGAAATCTTTTGAGTTAGTTCATCAATAATAATGGAAATCTGGAATAATGATGAGTTTCGTGAATAGCACTAACACACGATGTTACAGGATCAACTTGACTAGTTGAAGTATCTTTGACATTACTGTTTTTTGTGTGATCAGACTCCGTGCCATTAATATCCATTCCGGTAACGGGTATTTGAAAATTATACGTCTCAAAAGGATCTTGGGGTGGCCGTTGTTGAGAAAAATGTTAAATAATTTATGTAAGCTCTTCTCTTTGAAAGAATTGTCAGAGATTTTGATTCTATTTTTCATAGCTTCATGTTTATTTTCATATTAACAAGATGATTCGAGAAGTAATTCATATATCGGCATGAGTACGTAGGTTTCGTGCACCAGTCTAGAACTACTTGTTGGTTGGATTGTCTAATTACCAAAGTGTCCAAGAAAGGAACTTACTTATTCTTTTCACACTCTGTCGTAAATTTCAAGAGGTTGTTAAAAATGTTAAAGACTTCAAAAGTAGTATCAATGTCGGTGGATAATACGGAAGTAATAATCTCATCGACATATTTGTATATGAAGGGTAGTTGAAATTGAAGTTTAGGAATAAGAGTTAGGAATAATTCATCCATAACAGTACAAGCCAAGATAGGACTCAATGGGCTACCCATCAGGCTACCAAACCTCTGTTTAAAGAATTTGTCTTGGTGATATCGGTATGGGGTGTAACATGATTCCATTCTCTATCAGGAATGGTAATCACAAGTTGTAGGGAAATATTGGTAAATAAAGATACAACGTCCAATGATACGACTACATAGTTAGGAGGGAGAGTGAGGTTCCTTATTTGTTCTGAAAAAGTAAATGAGTCGGGATTATTGAAGGTGGTTCTGTTGCTAAACGCTAGTGTAAGAATTTTTGCTGCAAATGATGATAGGTTATATGTTGGGGAATCTATAAAGAAAACTATCGATCTAACAGGAAAACTCTGTGTGTGTACTTTCAGTAAGGTATAGAACTTAAGACAAATACCATTGTAGTAGGCCAATATTTTATGAGTTACGTCATCGATAACAAAGTTACGTTTCAAGCACATGACACATGACGTTGAATGGTACTAGTGGGATCATTGGTAAGAAGTTCATAGATGTTGTTATCTTCCAATAGTTCACTGACTTTTGAATCATATATTATGATGATTTATTGATGGTTACTGTTATCTGACCCTTGTCAGCTGGCATGATTAGCAACGGATCTCCATTGTTTTTCTTTGTATCGTTAATGTATTTTTGAGGCTTAATAAATTGTTATTGAAGATAGTTAATACAGGGATTGTTCGATTCATTGTGTAATAGGAAGTTATTAGTAATAATAATAGTTTAGTTTATTTTCCAACAGGTTTAACAGCCAAGTACAGGAAAAATAGAAGATTCGCGAATACAATAATATCATACATACATAATACAATAAGGAATAAAAAACTTAAACATACATACATACAACAATGCAATAGGTAATAAAGAACTTACTTAAACTACACACAAGGAAATAGTTACAATAGAGCATTCCTAATGGTGGAAAAGGAGTTAAAGTTAATATCGCAGACATCAGAAATGTTGTTGAAAGAATTACACATTAAATATAATGGGGATCGTAATATAATATTAGTCGTACCAGAAGGTAGATAAAATACATGTGAATGTCGTGACGATAAGCGAGGTACATTAAAATAAATTTTACTTAATAGAAAGGGGCAATCAATTTTGTTATTTAAAAGATTAAACAAAAATTTAATATTGGAAATATTTCGCCGACATTTAAGAGATGTGAAGTTAAATCTATCGAGCATTGCGCAGTAGTTACATCCTCTGGGAGGATAAATGCCATCAGCAATATACATACATTAAATATTTCAAGAAGCGCCGCTGGACTCGCTCGATATTATTAATGTATGTGAGGTAGGTAGGACACCATATGAGTGAACCATACTCCAATCGTGATCTTACAAAGGAATTAAATAGTACACCTAAACAGTTTACATCGGTAAAATCTTTACAGTTTCTATAAATGAACCCATACATTTTGTAAGCGTCCCCAATAATATTAGTAATATGGTCATTAAATGTAAGTTTACTATCAAACACTATCCCCAGATCCCTGATTGAACTACACTTTTGCAGAGTTTCATTGTCAATAGAGTAAATATATTCAACACAGTTCTGTTTTCTCGTATAGGTCATAGCTTTGCATTTATCTATGTTTAGGTGCAGACAGTTTTGTTGACACCATTTCGCAATATGAGATAAAGAGTTTTGAAGTTGAATACAGTCATTTGATGACTCAATTTTAGAAAATATCTTCATATCATCCGCAAATAATAGGACTTCACAGTGAGGTTTGACTATATCGTTAATAAATAAGAGGAAAAGTAGTGGGCTAAGATTAGACCCTTGAGGTACCCCAGAAGATGGATTAAAAGTATTTGATCGACTGTCCCGGTACTCAACATACTGCTGTCTACCAGTAAGATATGAACGAAACAAATCAACTAAAGCAGGAGAAAAACCATAGTATTGAAGTTTGTGCAGTAAGATAACATGGTCAAGTTGGTCAAATGCTTTGCGAAAATCCGTGTAAATTACATCTACCTGCCCGTGCATATCTAAGATTTCAGAGACATATTGTGTAAAACAAGATAGATTGGTTACTGTTGATCGTTTGTCAGTGAACCCATGCTGAGTAGGCGAAAGCAGATGTCTTACCGAGGAAAATATATAATCATAAATGATGGATTCAAAAACTTTAGAAAAATTGCAAAGGATGGAGATGGGCCTGTAATTAGTTATATCTGTATGATCCCCCTTTTTTAAAACCGAGCAGATACGAGAAGTTTTCCATGCTATGGGATATTCCGAATAACGTAAAATTAAATTGAACAGATGGCATAGAGGTTTTACAAATGGTATAGCACAGTCACGTAAGGGAAAGCTAGGAACTCCAGCGGTACCGCTCAAGAGAGAATCTTTACATGATTTCAGTTTAGCAATAATGTCATTCCCTGCAATTTCAAAAACACTAATATTTAAAAGTAAATCCGTATCTACTACGTCATGAGTATTGCCAATGTTACGAGGTGATGTGTAAACACTGTTAAAGTAATCAGCAAAAGCATTCATTATTTGGGAGGGAGTGTTCAGTTTCAGCGAATTATACTTCATAAGACCAGGTACACGAGTATTTCCTTTTCTGCTTTGAATAAATGACTATAATCTTTTGGGATCAAGCTTCAGTGAGTACTGGACGTCAGCGATATAATTCTTGAAGGCACTATTAATAAGAGACTTACAGTGACTTCTAGCAGTTTTAAATTTTTGATAGTAAAAATCAGTTTTAAATTTCTTATAGTTCTTATGTGCATAATGCTTAATACGGAGATTAATCTTAATCGTTTGATCAAACCACTGAGGGTAACTACATCTAGAATTTTTATAATTATACATAGGGACAGTACACTCGAAGATGCCGTACAGTATATCATAGAAAGCATTACAACAAGTGTTAACACAATCAGCATTGAAAACAGGTGACCAATCAGCGTGTAAAAGCATATCATACATTAATGGGAAATTTGTTTATGTGAAATTAAACTTTTTATCGGTGCTAGAGTCAACAAATCGTGATATATTTGAGGCTTTACACTCAACTGAAATGTTAAGACACGGGTGATTAGAGTCCTCCGGCAGCAGAGGCATTTCGTCTCTTTCCACAGTACAATATAAATTAGTAACGACTAAATCCAACAAGCGATTATTGTGATTAGACCACGTATTAATTTGTGAAAAATTATTAAATTGTAGGAAGTTATTAACAACACTACATTAAAATCACCCACGATTACAATATCACTATGTGAAATCCAGTTGTATGTTTCAAATAGAGACAAGAACTGCTGAAGGTCGTCACTGGACAAGGTTGGAGGCACATAAACAACAAAGACTAGCAGTTGAAAATCGTTGTCCACCAGGGATACCGAAGCTCTTAAGGTACTTAAATCTAATACAGTGCAATGAAAATCACACTTAACTGCCAGGAGAACGCCGCCACCTCTTGTAACCCCGTGAGCGCGCAGGTTTCTATCACCTCTGAAGACAGCAAAATCGTTGGGCAGGAGTTCAGAATTCAACACATCTTCGGTCAACCAAGTTTCAGTTATGCAGTAAACATCAAAATTAGTAGTAGTTTTAGATTTCAGACCGCGAACATTCTGATAGTAGAGATTAAGGTTGTACTTGAGTGTATTATTTAGTTTAAATTGACAATTTTCGGGGTACCACGTACATATTTCAGCGTAATATTATTTTCGCCATCTGCTTTACGTTGATTGAGCTCTTTTTTTAATTCTTTATAGGCGCTAATCTGTCTTGGAGTCCTGTCGAAGGATACTGAAAGTTTCGAATACTTCGCCGTATTTTTCAATTTGGAAGCGTTTTTAATAATAGAATGAACATCACTAACGCTAGCCAAGGTGACCCAAACAGGTCTAGAAGTTATGGAGGAGGCATTACGGCGTCCCAAGCGAACAGACTGAGCTGTGGAAGTATTTAAAGCGGAGGCACAGGTCTTAGAGAACAAGTTGAACTTCAATCGTATCAGCCGCATGAGCTGCGTCCGCATCCAGGGTGGTAGGCTGTTCAGGGATCCCGAATATTACTACATTTTGTTGTCTGTACTGACGTTGATGCATCTCATCCATTATGTCATCGATACTCAAGCTCTCCCCGCCACCTTGACCCAGCTTCTCATTTATTTCCCGTTTGAAGGTGGCAAATTTCTCATCTATTTCCAGCTTAAATTCCCTAATAGTCTTACAGAATTCCTCTCTTAGCGATGTTAAAAGGGATTTCAGGTCCTTAAACTGATTCATATTTCCACTACGAGAGTTACAGACAACTTTGATACAGCGTGATTTAGCCCTAGTCATAACCACATCGGATTCAGAGAGGCCGATGCAATTAGTGTGGATAGTATTCTGGCAACCATCACAACGTATGGATGGTGCCGATGGTTTTATGGTATAATTACAATTACTGCAAGTACTCATTGATGAAGTAATACAAAGAAATGAAAACAAAAAAAAATGTAAGTAGAGGTAGGGAAGAGAAAAAAAAGGAACACACGCTTCACGCCGAGGTGCCCGTCACAGCGACTTTCAATACACAAAATCGGTAAAAGTAGGCAACGGTAAGGCAAAATATATGAAACAGGGGGTGAGAGAAAGGATAAAATATTTTAACGAAACTGTATATCAAATATAGAAAAGGAAAAAGAAGTGTTGGTATAAAAAAAAAACTACTCAACAAAAACTGACACACGGAATAAAGCACGTTACGATGCGATAGGTATGTATGTAGAGGAATAACTTACTTGCAATTTACAGCAAAACCGTGATGAATCTTCTTAGTTCACTACGGTAGTAACAGAAAAAGAAAAAACCTACAGTGCGATATAAGTTAATTCAAAAATGATGGCCATTAACCATTACAAAAAGCAATAATTCTGAGAGCCATACATAAACACGTCTCACGTATTCGCGTATAGTCGAAGCTTTTTAGTAATGATATTGGTAGATCGTAACCTTAGCAAATCTCTCTGTTCAAGGGGGGCGAAGGTTATAGTGTGTTCTAGGTCAGCTAGAAGTTTGCCTATGCGAATGTCACGTTTGGTTGGTGCCAATCCAAACTTATAACCTAGTGATAAGAAATCTTGAATGTCTTGTGGTATATGTAAATTAGATATAATAGTGGTGTTGATCTGATTAGTAGTAGGATGTGTAATCGAGTTTGTAACTCTATATTTTGCCTACATCCATCCACATGTAAGTCGCTAGTGTTTTAGATTCAATATTTTTCTACTTGCTACTTGTTCTTTTAGTTGATCTCTGAAGTAAATAATAAATTTACGAAAGCTCAGATTGTAAAAAGGATTGTTTACTACTTCATATTATCGTATGATTCGTTACTTGAACGACATATCTAACAGGAATAGACGATAGAATATTTCCAATATGCAGTAGTACTGCATTTACATTCAATGTTGAACTCTCTACAAACAATCTACATTTCTACATTTAAAGCTGCCAGTAGACCGCTAATGTTATTACAGAAAAGCAGGTTACATTTCATGTCAAAAATGATACTAGACCTTTGTGGACTGGTACCACCTTATGAAACACATACCAAAACATCATCTTCTAATGGTTTCCACCGCTGCAATCTTGATCCTAGTAATTTTTCTTTTTAGAAGATCTAGATCTTTCTGACAGACTTGTTCTGTGCGGCTAGCGTTACCACATGCTTTGTTTGAAATCAGGACCTCTTGATGTGAATGCCATATCTTCTTGAAAAATCCCTGTATCGCTGTTATCTGACCGATAAGTGCACGTTTCTGGGAGTTCTGGATAAGGAAGTACGTCAGCATAGAGTAGATGATATATTTGCGTAGTTGATAACCGACTTTTTCTTCTTGAATATACCTATGCCTTGCCCAACACGATGCAAAAGTAACCTCACCACAAATAGAAGTGATTAGGATTGTTTATAAACTATCGAGACATGTTGCAATGTCAATTAGTTGATTCAACTCATTAACTTCGACTGACTAACTTCTCGGCTTTGTAGCTACTTATGTACCTTCGGCTCCTAGGTTTTTAGAGAATATTCGAGAAGGTTCGTAAATTTTTTCTTCAATTCCACAGTTGCATGTATACGGGGGCTGTTCAGGCCGCCATGCTGTTACAATGTTAATATGTAGGGACACATGACATCATCCAAATTCTCTAAAAAGATTTATTTAAATTTGATTTTGGTACATCAAAAGTAGTAAGGGTTCAAGTAAAAATAAACAATGCGCAATACAACTCAACGCTGTTAACAAAGAAACATATACAGACTAACAACTAACAATTAAAAAATGTATTCATTTTACTATTGTCAACTTTTTATATGACAGGAATGTCAGTAGTCATGTCAAATACTTTACCGAACCATCAAACTTTATCCTATGGAATACACAATTAATGAAAAAGTGCAAATTATAAAGCGGTTTTATAATTTCCCATAGTATTTGACATAACCACTGACATTCCTGTCATACAAACAGTTGACAAAACTAAAATTGATACATTTCATTTTACCTCCCACTACCTTCTCCTATCAATAGGCTTTTGTAGTTCAAGTTGTTATCCTGTATGTGGAGCATCACTAGAGTTTCAATTTGAACAAAAAGCTCATGAAGACAAATAAAAATAGCCCGTCGAATTAATAGTAAAAAAATTTGTACAAACCTACAACGCTACCGCAGTTGCAGAAGAACTAGCAAATAATAGAGATATCAGTTAAACGAACACCATGTAATTGCAAAGTGTGGTGTATAAAACTCTATTACCTCCACTTTGCGAAAGATTTTGAACTAAAATCACAAAGTTTTTTGATATTCTAAATTTAAAAGGAATATGAACCAGATTGGAACAATCTATTTTTTTTTTGGTAAAACGCAGGAGGTGGTCCGTTTAGATAAGAGAAATAATTGTAAGTTAGACTGCCTGTTCCATTCAAGAGAAACAATTTACGGAATACCCTAGTTGCTACTAATTTTTTAACTGCTTAATAAATTCTGGATTTCCTAACTCACACATGGAAAGTAATACTTAATCAACGTTTTTAAATTGATAGAATATAGAACTATATAATATATAGTATATAGTGCTGAAGAAAATCCTCCTCACTGCTCCACATAATTAAAATAACCGCCTTACATTATCAAAATAACAAAAACGAAATTGAAACATCTTTGATTATCGAAAAATATGATTATATTCAGCAGACTCTCAGATGGGAACGATATTTCTTGCTTTGCACGCGAAAGGAGAAGAAAAACGAAACGCATCGCTAGATACGATTATTCGTTTCGACGTAGCGACTTCCGAATAAATTCAATTTTTCTTTCCGAATGGCGGTCGGTAAGTGGAAAAGACTGTAGTTCATATGACGCACCGAATGGAGATGTCTTGTCAGTGAAAGTGATCTCATATATTAAAATACATCTTACACCAGTGGGGAAACTTCACTCCTTCCCAACAGAGGGCACACGAACCGCACACACACACACGTATAAACAATACGTGGAACGTCGAAGAAGAAATTGTTTCTATTACGTATCATGTATATGTGTATATTTTATCAAGTTAAAAGGGAAACACAGGGAGTTGTTGAGCTGGTATAAAGAACGTACGATGTCAAGACAGAACAGAACAACTTATTTACCTTGTAAGAAAGGAAATACGCTTTATGTAGCTTGTTTTTTTATATAGCACAAACAACTCTTCGCATTATGCCTGTACCTGCAGTAAAGTTTAAGCTGAAAACTGTTATTTACCAGAAAAGTTCGTTATTTCTGTCTCCTGAGTTATTTACGTTATTTTACGTTATGTAACGAATATAAACTTTGCATCTTGCTTTCAGTGTTATAAAAAATTCTTTTTGAATGTGATCACTTTGAAATTTTTGCTTTATAAGCTATATTATGATATAAAGTAAGCCAACTCGCCGTAAAAAAAGACTTCATAGAATATATTTTATTTATTGCACATGTTAGCAATTTACGATTTATAATGTAGGTAAAACATCTGCTTTTTGTTTTCGAAACTTTCACAATAAGAAGAAATCTGGATAGTGGTTCTACTGACGAATACATCATGGTGGTGTTATTTTAGTCAGAGATTTACCAGCAGTCTGGCTTTTCAAACAGCTTCCGTTACGAAGATTGGACCTCTTCTAGACTTTTGACATTCTATCTGTACATATAGAATTCGGCACCAGTTATGGATCAATTTGAACAGTTCTGGATATTTATTAACTTAATTTACGAACTCCTGTGTAGAGTTTATTAAGACGTTTTTATTTCTAAAGCGATAAGGATTTCTAATCATTAAACACAACTGTTGCTCTTTTGTATTTTTGATTGTGAGTGGAAGCAGATTTTAATTTGGTGGTTTTTCTGTTCAATAAAAGTTTGTTGGGTTATTAAAGATTTCTTCTTTCTTTTGAGCACTTCAATCGTCATTTTATAAGTCGACAAACTTAAAATTTCCAGTCAATTCGAACATTCGGTTACGCTAACTTTTATAGTTTAGTATCGCTTATGATTATTTCATTAGATACTACACTGCCGTGCTAAGCTGAAAGGTCCTATATGCCAATTATACAATTTGAAGAAAAACGCAATTTACTTTTATTTGCTCTGCTGTCATTGATGATAAGGCAATTGAACTGTAACTTTGAATGCGGGTTACTTATATGTGTAGAATACTTAAGACTATTTTGTAAAATTACTCAATGTAACATTTGATCGACTTTTGATAGATAGGACACTTCATATTAGGAATTTATTAAAATTTGCTAGATAGGACACAGTTTTATACGAAACTTTTATTGTCGAACATAGAAATATAACGTTACAAAAAATTAAAATTATTAAATGTAAGATTCTTCATTTTCTCCTTCCTCCGCTACACGTCCTACTGGCAGTTCTTCCCAAAATTTTTGCCTGGTGTTCGGCATTATTGGTTTCAAATTCTTTATCAAGTTATCCTTTCTTTCTTGACTTACTCCACGGTTGGATTCTCGTGGAGGAGGCAATTGGATTCCAGTGTTATATGCGCTTGCGATTAAAAAAATTAGCTCTTTCAAATCTTGTGCATCGAAAGAGTTCTTATACTTTAATGTTCTCTCACCTTTATTAAAACTAACAAATGAAATATCTTTTAGGTAAAAACGAGGTGTTGTCTTTAATAATTTGTATTTCGAACTAAAGTCTTTCCAGTTATAGAAGCTGTTAAAAGGTAGTGTTATAACATCTGTGGTTTTTGTAGAATTATGGACACACTGTACATAGTCATCAAAATCCCAAACAGTTCTTGCTCTCTTTAAAGATTTCTCCACTTGGTGGTGGAACTCATCCGCGGACATAAACGTATGACCACGCTCGAAGTATTTTATGGTCAGGTTTTGAGGTTACTTCGTCACAATTTACTATGTATACAAAAAAGCTAAAAAGGCACCAATTTTAGTTCTGACCTGCACAGTTGTCAAGCCAAATGGTTATGGATTCCTTGTCCCTGTTCTTCATCAAAAATGCGTAAAATGTGGAAACGATATCTTCCTTTTTGCTCCCTGATGTTCCTTCATGCCACAAAACTCCCAAAGGTCGGAAGGTTCTTCCTTTTCCCACAGGAACAAAACTTTCGTTGAAAGCAACAATACGCTTTATAAAGATTACTTCCTTAAACATCTCTGCCCTAGGAAGCATTATAATTTTCTGTAGATCTGCCGAAACTATCAGTTCATTTGGTTTTTCTTTCGATTCTGCATCCTTTACATACTCTCTCCTACCGGTAGTATATTTCATTTTGTGAGAGAAATACTCTGCGCACACTTCACAATCTTGCGTAGTATCTGGTTTATCGTGATTGGCTTCAGTCTTGTGAAGTTCATATGAACAACACTGAAAACATTCTTCGCATCCAAGCTGTGCAAACGATATATTCAATTTTGAGACTTCTTGACGATAGAGCTCATAAGATCCTTCAGCTTGAGGATTCTTTGCTTTGTAATCATTATACATCATTACAATAGAAATATCTGATGGCAGGTATAAACGATTGGGCGCATGTTCTCGACGATAGTAAGATATGGTAGGGCGAAAAGAGTAGATGTGTGCAATAATTGGTTGTTTGTCAATAAAGTTTAGAGCTGGACGGTGTCCTCTCTTGTCTTGTTTGGAGGCAATAGCATTCTTATCAGTTCCCCTTACATTTTTCAAAACTCTATCATTGCTTTTGTCATACCCTAGTGTGGCCAGGAAAAAAGTTTTGCACACCTGCACTTCCAACCCATTCGAATCCCTCAACGTAGGTAATAATATGAGGTAATTGTTTACTTACTTCGGATATTAATGAATTCGATGCTGCACTGCACACTTACGACGACTTCAGTAAGACCGGCGCCAAATAATACACTATAGTCGTTTTTAAGGTTATGATGATTGTTGCTTATAATAAACCATTGCTAATTGTGTCCTATCTGTCACATATGACATGTTAGGTGTTACGTACTATAACAAATTACAAGTCTATATGTCCTATCTGTTCCGATAGGTCAGTTTAGCTTTGGAAGAGTCAGATAGGACACTGTGCTTAGTAATCTGCTTTCAGTTGTAACATAGGACAAGAAATACCACCACATTCTGCTATTTAGTGAATAGATAGGACAGTCTAGCTTTGAAAAGGAGTTAGGAAATGCTTGACTCTCCCAGACTATCACTTTAGGACAAAAATTGAAATTTGTCAGATAGGACCTTTCAGCTTAGCACGGCAGTACATTAAGTAACCTAACTGTGCTGAAGATGTATACTTCTTGCTTCTTGTTCTTATTTATTGCTTTTCATCTCTGTATTTTAGCGTGAGTTTCCTTGCATTTCTTGCCATATAGAAGTCCGAGCTCGTGTTATCCATTCACCGGATACGATGGCTCGTTTTCAATGTTTCTTCGTCCTGAAATGGTATGTGATCTCGGTGGTACCCTTACCGGGTTATCTCTAACAGTATTTTACCCTAATTTCTTTTTTGTAATTACCTTGTAGCTTAGCTATACGTTGTTGATACGATTCTCTTCTGTTCTTTATTGATTGGCAGGTTTTCTGACTTTGAAATTGTCGCAGTAGTCTCTTATTAAATTTATTTCGTTTTTTGCTTGCATTTTATAATTACCCGGTTTCAAGTCTTCTTCAATTCCGACTTACAATCGCGATCTCTCGTTAACGTACCGGAAATTTTCCGTTCCTACTCCTTCAATGTTAGCACTTTAATTTAATTTAATTTATTTTAATTTATCTCAAGTAATAATACAGTTTGTTAGTGGATCTCATTTCTAGTGTGAAGCAACTAAATTGTTGACAAGTTACAGCTTCTTCGGTTTCACACACGGTGTTGAATTTTCATATTACATTTTTCGGTAGGTGAAGGTTTTTATTTTTGCTAGCATAAATTTACTTCCACACCGCAGACTAGCACGAACCGTCCTGTTACATCTGAATATTGTGCTGTCTTTTCTTACATCTCCTTTGCCTAGCACAAGTCCCAGGATTAGCAGTTCGTGAAGTTTGCAATAATTCCTAGTAGTTCCTCTTGATTCTCTTTCATTATAGTTCTCAACATATTCTGAATAGTCCTCCATTTCTCCTTTTGAGAGTGTCAGTTGTACCAAATTTTTCGGCGTCCAAACTCGCTGTACGATTTTTTCTGCATATGGTGCGATCTGCCACGCTGGAAGATTATATGTTCAGCCAAATCTTCTTCCTCGCAATACATCCCGCTAGAATCCCCATACTTCCCAAACCTCAGCGCATATGTTCTAAAAACTCTTCTCTGTTAACACATGGGTTAGATAATAATCCATAGACCCAAAGTTGCAAATTCAATCACGGTCTTACGTTTGATATAATCACCTCACTGCGCTGTTCTCTTGCAGCTGTTCATCAGCCTGAGATGTTACTAAATATATAATATATAATATTTTTGCTAGTTCTTTGTAAATTGTTTCTGGAGCATCTCTGGCAAGAGCCCAACAGTAGTCGGCAAGCATGGCAGAATCCTTGTGTCCCTGTACCTTCTCTCCATTGTAGATATATACTGATGAAAACGTTTGCCGAAAAATGTGCGATTGTGAGTGTGTGTAGGAAATGAATCTTTAGAGACATATTGCAACCTATTTTTTGATGCGATGATAAAAATAATGTAATTATCAGCTTTTTTATTTCGCAAGGCATTAGTGACCACGAGGTGAAAGTCAGTTCAAGCATTTTTGCAGTATCTATTAGAGTCCTGTCAAAATGTTTGTCCTTTAAAATATGTTGAATCTGTAACCCAACAAAAAAACCTTTTTTAATTTTTACTTCACTTAGCTTTGGGAATTTTTGACATCGATCCATCTCAATTTTATGTGCAGTGGTGGCAATGAAATCTTTTTGGAGTCTATCAATGGCATATATTGTATATTTTTGTAACATGGTTGTAATTATTGTCGAATACGCCAGTCTTGTCTCTTATAATTAGGCGTTTTTGCTTAATATTCATTCAATTACACAAAAAACAGCAAAACTTAGTATAGCCTAAGTTGCAACCTAAGTAAAACAGCTTCCCAGTCGCAACAGATCTGGCATTGGTGCTCATCGTATTTTATGCTCGTCAATAGGTACTTCATATTGTCGAACGATTCTTTCATGCGAACGGCATATCCAACAGGAATAAACCGAAGAATATTTTCACTATGCAACAGTATTGCCGTAACTTAATGTTGACTGTTTACAAACAATTTCCATTCCTCTGGCTTGTGGTTTATATTTAAAGCTGCCAATAAACCCCGAACGTCATTGCAGAAGACCAAGTTATTTTCCATATCAACCTAGACCTATATGGCGTCTACGAAAAACATATACCGAACCTCAATCTTCTAACAAGTTTCATTGCTGTAGTCTGGACCCTAGCTACTCTGCCCTATTTTTTAGAAGATCTAGATCTCTCCCGAGATCATTTAATCCTGACAGGGTTATTTTGTGCAGTTGACGCTGTGGCGTGCTTGGTGTAAAATCAGGATATCTTGATGCTGATGGTATATCTTCTTCTTGATATATCGCTGAATCGTTATTAACTGATTCGTAAGTGAATGTTTCTGGGGGTTCTGGCATAGAGCGGTTGTCGCTATGGGAAACAGGTCTCATGGCAAATGGTATATGGGGATAGTTGATATGTGCATTTTTCTCCTTGGATAACACTGGGCCTTGCCCAACACGAGGTATCATGCTGATATAGCAATCATTAACATCCTTTGCAGGCTTACAGCATTGAGTCAGCATACTCCATTTCTATTTAATCACTTTCTCAGACTTGAAGTGCATGTATTACAGCATATATGTGGCGCTCAATCTCTGTCTTGATCTTCTAATTTAAAACCGAAATAAAGCTGAGATATCTGTTTTATCAATGAAGTAATAAGTCGTAAAAGTAACCTCACCACAGACATAACAGAAGTAATTTGGATTGTTTATACACTTTCGAGACATCTATTCGTTCCCACTTCGACTAACAACACGCCAATTATCCTGTTAATTCTTTATCAACATATATCGTTTTTAATTGTGCATAATATTTGCGCTGTTCATCAGCCTTTTGCGTGTACAAGCAGTAATACACCAGACGTTAACAGTAATAACAAAAAATATGCTTCTCCAACCCATATGCTTGCGATGATAAACATTTAGCTGCAGCATATTTTTTTGAATGAAAATGATAATGTTGATCCGACACATTTGAAAATAAAATCAATCTAATCCAGTTCATTATTTTGGAAAGAAAACGCAGCTTGATTTCCTGCAGCGAGGAACTATCGTGGCAACTTGAAACTAATTAATTTTAATGAATTTTTAAAGCGGAATGTCTTCATCGTTCCGAAAATCAACAATATTTAAAACTGAATAGCTCTCGAAACTAAATTGGATTACTGAATTGTGAAAGAAGGTAATAGGAATCCCTCCGCCCAACTACTCGAGAGGTTATTCTTTCCAAATTAACGTTTTTAAAATTAGTTTCAATCAACGAGTTATGACGACGGGAAGCATTGAATAATCGGATTAAACTGGAAAATACTAGTTCGTTATACTATACAGAATGTCTGATTGTGAGCGAGAGAAATTACTTCGATCAGCTATCGATCCCATCCATTCTCAGGTCTTCTGAAGGTTGCACTTTGTTATTTACTTGAAACTGTGTGCGCGAATACGAGGCATAATGATAAAGTGAAATTAAAGTTCGAAACACAAATAGAAAGCGTAATTGGATTGCTTGTTACGAAAACGAAATAAACTGCTGAGAGGGAGTCGAGGTAGTTGCGATGAAAGTTTTGAACTGCATTCATGAGTAAATATTTCATATTTTATCATCTATTTTGATCGTAGGAATTTCGTCTCGCCATTCGGAAGATTGTTTTACAAAGAAATATATTGCAGACAATTACTGAATGATTGCGCATTATTGAACTTTGCAGATAAGAAACTGATGTCTGTTAAATTTTAGAGAAATTGATAAGGATCTAGTCGACAGCAACAAAATGTGAACGACGGCGGGTGTAATTATAAATTTGCATTAAAAAACAGTCTCAATTTGAAAATGTATGAAAGCTTGTATATTTTAAATGCTAAAATATTTTGGAAATAAACGCCTTTATGAATTATCAATATTCAGACTGTTTTTTGACACAAATGTGTCAGAAAATGTCGTTCGAATTTTGTTCGCACACTGTTTTCTCAATTAAAAGAATAGTGGCAAAACAAAACACAAAAATGAAAAAAAACATGATTTAAATGTACCTTCACTAGTTTTTATGGAGTTGAATGATTTGAAGAAGCATGAAATTAACGAAGAACTACGCCTAACAGAGGACAAAATCAAGAGAATGTGGCAGGTTATAAGTAAATATTTAAATAATCCCAGCGGCAGTGATTAATATCGTTAACGTTTGGTAGCTTTCTCAATATCAGATTCCAACAGATTACCGAGTTAGATATAAAACTTATCTATAGAATTTGTATTCATCTAGCTATGATAGGATATTTAACTATCTGTGGTTTATAATACAAATCTATCATTTGAGAAGGTGTTTGTTCGAATAATTTGAAGCATTTAAAAATAATACCGATTTACAAACAAGGAACTAAAGAACTGGAAAACTGTCACCCTATCTCCCTGGTTTCGATGTTTTGTCTAATATCCAACATATTTTTATTAGGAAAAAAGACGTAGCTACTGCACTTAGAGTGCATATAAATAAGTTAGTATCTGCTATCAATGGAGAAATTTTTCCTATGAGTCTTTTCACTAACTTAAGCAAAGTTTTTGACCGTTAGTCATTATGCTTTGTTCGGTAAGTTTGACACTTGCGGCATTCGTAGAGTTGCATTTTGTATAATAAATTCGGTTCATACCTAAATAATAAGGTTCAAATTGTTGGGATGGGTGAAGCCTCATCAAAAATTTTAAGCACTGATATAGAGGTTTCATAGGCTCCTAAACGATGTACAAAGGCTGTGCATCATGGGAGCCATGAGAACTACTTCAACATCGGCCGTGGAAGACTTACTAAAGCTACCACCACTACATATATACAAAGAGAAGCAAGGTCTGTCACGTACAGTTTGATACAAAGTCACACACATATCCAGAACCAGAACAATGGAAAGACGGTTCTCCCGTCCAAGCCTCGCTGCACTGATATAGGGACGGTTCGAAAACGGAACTAGGTGTAGGAGCTGGAATACTCGGTCTTAAACTAAGAACGTAAGTCAGTCTAAGTCTATCGAAGAAAACTGTTTTTCAGCTAGAAACAGTTGCTATTCACCACTGTATCAGAGAAATATTAAGGCAAGGGACAGAACAAAATCCACTAGCCATCTTCACTGATAATAATCAAGCTGTGATAAAAGGGCTGGACGCCACAAAGATTACATCAAAGCTGATTTGAGACTGCGCATATGCACTAAACGAATTAGGAGTGCACATCAAGGTGACCGTAGCTTGGGTACCGAGACACGAAGGTATTAAAGGAAATGAGAGGGCAAATGCCCTGGCCAAAGGAGGAGCGTCTAGGTTACTCATTGGTCCTATATCATCGTGTAGAATCACGAAAAGAAAAATAGCCAAAACCATGCAGAAATGGTCGGCGGATAAATCCCTCGAATGATGGAAAAACTCCCCAGGATAGAGGCAGGCTAAGGAATTCATCAAAGAATACATGCCTAAATACACTGATCACCTTTTGAACAAAGGCAGGAGAATGGTCAGGTCGGAAGTAGGTCCACTAGCAGGACATACCAGACTCAATAAGCATATGAGCAACCTTGATCTGGCGGAAAACACTATGTGCAGAATCTGTCAGACTGAAGAAGAGACCTCGCAACACATCTTGTGGCAATGTGAAGGACTAGCCAGATTGAGGGTAGAGTGTATTGGTGAACCATATCCACATACGGCGAGTTACATGAAGACAGTCCTGGCAAGGGTAAAAAGCCTTGTGCAGAAGGGAAAGCCAGACCAGGTGGTCTAGATAACAGGAAACTACAATAGACCCATCGCAGTGGCAAGAGGGTACTTAGCCATCCCGTGAATTATCTATCTATGTATCCACGGGTTTTACAACGATATGTCTTTGCTCCAACACTATATACATTAATTATTGGAGTATTTCATTTGGCAAGAAGGATTGTTGCGCATAAATATGCTGGTGATACAGACGTAATAATAATTGATATAGTTGCAGTTAATGGTAAGAAAGAAGCAGGTGCCACTTTCGATTCGATGCAGAGATGAGCTAGCAGCAACAGACTCCTAATTAACAACGAGATGTCTGGTGCTGTTGTATATAGCAAAGTCCTCTTCTTATATTGTGATTTTCAATACATAACGATTGAGTATTACCAAGCAGTATAAGAATGTTAGGTCTAGTTCCTCAGTTAACCAGTGAAAATTAAAGTCTGGGTTCCTTGCAGAGTATAGCATCACAGAAATTGTGAAAGCATTGCACTTTGCAAGTAACCAATCCGTGTTGTTGTGGATTTGTTACGCATGTTTGTACTAGAGATATAGAAATTACTGGTTTTTCTTCATGAGAATTATGTAAAGACGCACGTAAACATCTGAAAATTCTTCTTTTGATATTTATAGAATAACGAGTATTGGCTGGTACATCAAAGAAATTTCACTTCAAAATGCTAGAAGTACTGCCTGCAGCCTTTAATGCCTGTAATTTTTCAACGACCTATGACACGGAGCTAAGGACATAAAACCATACTTCTTTAAAACCAACATTAAGAAATCTCTGCTATCATTTGCCTTATACAATGTCAACGACTTTTATGAGTTCTGTTGTTAGTGTTTCTATTTATACATGAGTAAGCACCATCAGACTAAATGGTTATTCTAACTAGTTTAAGTAGAAATGAATCTTGCATTTTTGTGATTTCTTTTGTTGTACCCACACAATTATATTTAATTAATATACCAAAATGTACATGTACCTTGCATATCTCTTGAAATAAATTTCAATTATTATTTTAAGAGAAATAACCTCTAATATCTGGGAATAAAACTAAAATAGTTATTTACGAACCAAGTGCGTGAAATCATATTTCGCGAATGAGTGACCAGTTTAAAGCGCGAGCCGGAGGCGAGCGCTTTATGGGAACGAATTCGCGAAATGTTTCACGCACGAAGTTTGTACAATATTTTTTGTACGAGAACTATAATAATAATACATATTTTTAATGTACGTTATCGTTTATGACCATATTATTAAGGTTAGGGATTTATGATTTTAAAATGTCACTAAATTAATCAAGTTCCAGTAAGTACCAACTTTACTTTTACGCACTCGTGCTTAAAGTGACTTTTTACGCACGCAAATCGAATCGTGAAATGACTGGTTTTGATAAGCGAGTACAAAATAAATATTTTGGTTTGCCGGACTACATTATAAGTTGTCAAGACACAACAAACTGGTTGTCGAAAGCTGCATGTGCCTATGGTATTTTAATGAATTAAATTTTTGGGGAAAATCGCAGAAAATCGCGGTATATACTTGAATCAGTGAGTGGAAGAGGAGTTGAAGTCCAAAACAGTAAATTTTCAGAAACTAGAAAAAACTGTTTGGCTTTTTAAGGAAAGCTGTGGGAAAATTTGTTACAACAGGAAAGTTGTAGCTGTGGTTCAATGGCGTAGCATTCGTATAATAAAAGTTGAAAATGGACGAACTGTTTTTAACTAACTTTTATTCCTTTATTGTACAATATTATTACATTCTTCAGAAGTCACCTACAACAGTTCTTCTTTGCGCAAATTAGTCATCATGGCTTGCAGTCGTCGTCCAGGATAATATATAATTCCAAATCTTCTCCACTTAAATATTGGATAATTTTCTTTAAATCTTGTAACTTCTTCTCATTTATTGCGACGGCTTCCAAATAAATTGCTTTATTTGGTAAATAGGGTCTGGTATTTGGTTTCAAGTCCTGGACATAAACTGTTTTTACGCTCACCCGATATATCCTAGTGCCATTATAGCTACAAGCCGCTGTCGTAAATAAACTGTTCTTGCACTCCACGTGTGCAGCGCGAAATTTGGAATATAATGTCTATATTATCTTAAAATGACGGATTTTGTGACTTGAACTGTTGTTCCACTCACCAATTCACTTGTGTTTCCTATTTATACAGATATAGGTTTTACCCTTAGGTAATTGAAAGTCTCCACCGACAAGAACTTAATCATTGACGTTATATTTTGAACATTCTGAACCTTTCTATTTTGATAATCTCTAAATGTTAAACGAGCATATTAGAGGACCTAACCAGTAGTGTAGAAAATAAATTTAAAGTATTTTTTTAAATCGTTCAAGTAGAACAGCACCTACTTGTTTTGTCGTTTATGACCTTTCTTAATATGAATCGGTGAACTCTTATTATGAGTGTTAACCTTTCCGACGCCCATTTCTATATACCATATTAATGAATGTAATATATATTTAGCTAGAACGTATGTAGGTGTTCCCTACACTTTCATTTATATGTTTAAATTACTAAAAATCAATACCACTTACCTCTGGCACCATTTATTAAAAACCAAAAATAGAATTAACTACAAGAAGCGCTCGCGATAGATAAAATTAACCCGGTGACGATATAATACAATTAGATCATTTTTTGACATCGATTTTAATAATGGTTAATTCTCTTCTGAATTCGTGCTTATATCCGCTTACTATATCCTACGTAGTTTTCGTCCATCTTGTTTTCCAGTCCCAAGTCGACGGTAGTTTCGCTCCCATCCCTGTTTGTAAATTAGTTCTGAAGTAATTAAAATAAAAATTAATTAATTCAATTCTTCCGCGATGTTTCGCCTGATGTTCATCTCTCGCTTTCAAGAGAAAGAAGATCCGACCGTGACCCGCAAAATTTCCCCCTCTAATAGAGAATACAGGATAGACAGAGAGATCCATTCTCTCTGTGCTTTTTTTTCTGTCTTCCAACTAAGGTATATATAGGCGTCGGCGTTTCGACGCGGACTAGACAATCTCCCGATTATTCCTCTAATAAAATAATTCGATTTCGAGGGTAGATTGGGTTTTTATTGTTTGTAATTACGATGGAAATTGAGCTATAAATTTGCTATAGTCAGCCGGTCGGGGGATCAGGACGCATTGGAGAGAAATTGCAAGAGAGGCCTAAATTATAAAGACATTAATCTGGCTGCGGTGTAACATTTATTCAATAAATGGTAACAGGAACGGGACAATGAGATAAAAGGTGAGTGTAAATTACTCGAAATGGGAGTAGGAATCGAGGATTTCCTTTTTCGGATAATTTTGTGCGATTGTGTGTGCAGTGATGGCCAAAAATTGTGACCGGATATGTGTAAACATTTACATTGGTAAATGTACTCTGTAATCTGAAAAGAACAGATATATGGAACAGGTTGGTCTAATGATGACAGTATTTCACTACGGAATTATTGTTGTTTATTAGTAATTCTGTAATAGTGCATCATAAAACCATCGTCAACCTGAAAAAAAAAAATTAACTACGAACTTCGGAACACTAAACAATCCACAAATCGAGCAATTAAATTCATGAAGTAATAAAATGGTCTGCATTAGTTTCCCTTTTCTTTCTTGGAATCACAAATCCTCGGAGATTTTGCATGGTAGGTTTATAAAATCCATAATAGTCTTCTTTATGATAGCGCAAGCGAAATGATCTGCCTTAACGACTCTCATTCCTTCTAAACGAAAACCACAAGTGAAATATCGTCGATAAACTGCAAGCAATTAGGACTTTTAACAGAATGTGCTTTGAGGTTGTAAACTTCTCTGGATGTTACGGTTTCGTCTTTATTGTTAGATATACAGAGTGTCCCAAAAGCACACCTACAAACGTTTAGATGATGTTCCTTGGGTTATTTCATAAAGATCGAGATTAGGAACCCGTGTCCGATCGATTCAAATGAAAAATTTTTTCAAACAAAACTTATTTAGCTGAAAAGGGGGAAATAATATTGTAGACTATGTATTTTTTATTCAATAATTTATTCAAGGATATCAAAACAAACATGTTAAGAAGTGCAGTACAATTATTATTTCATTTTGTTATAAAAGTTCTTCGAACTCACGTTCCATTTGTTGCAATGGATAAGTTGCATCTACGAATCATCGAATTCTATTAAAAATTCCAGACATATGTTAAATTTCAGTAAACGCAGCCATGACTCTCGCTAACAATTCTTGCTGTGAGTTCGCTGAATTTTCGTATACTAATGACTTAGCATACCCTCAAATATTAAAGACGATAAGGTTGAGATCTGGAGATTGAGCGGACCAGTTAACAAGACAACCTCCATGACCAATCCATCTATTTGGAAAGGATTGATTTAAGTAATTGCGTATATTCAAAGTGGAATGGCGTCCATCATGTTGTAACCACATTGCTCTTCGAATTTCTAGAGAAACATCATCCAATAAATCTGGTAATACATTTTCTAAAAAGTTTAAATAAGTACGACCATTCAGTGACTGCGGCAACAAATAAAACAATAAATGGTCTCCCACCACTCCAGCCCAAATATTTATTGAGAATTTGTGTTGATTATTCATGAAGGCGATGGCGTGAGGGTTCTCATCCTCCCAAACGTGGCTATTTCCACTATTGAAAAAACCATCTCTTGTAAATCAGGCTTCATCTGAGAAAAGAACATAACTAACAAAATCAGGTTTATCTGCTTGATGTTGTAAAAAACCAGTGGTAAAAATTGGAGCGTCATTCATAATCCTCAGGATCGATGGTTTGAAGTTTTTGTAAGTGAAAAGCATATAATTGTGGTCCTCTAATATTCTCCATACAGTTGACTTTGGAAGATGAGTTTGATGAGCTAGTCTTTGCACACTGATGAAAAGGTGTTCGTCTACAATTTCCAGCACGTTTTCTTGCTACTCTTGGCGTGCCAATAACGTTCCCGCGTCTAAAAGATTAATTTTTTATGAGGCGCCGGTGAATGGAAGCAAAGATTGAAAGATATCGCCCCAAATATAATGCGCCTCTCCTCCATTACCAAGAGCTTCACCATAAATAAGGTGCATGTCTGCTTGCTCTTGATATGTGTATACTTATCCTTTTTTCTATTTTATAAGTGATACTGTCAAATTTCAATTGTCGCACCTCTTTTCCTTCAACAGCAGCCTATGATCAGTACATTATGCTTCCGGCTGTGAATGCTGGATTTTTTGATACAAATGAGAAGAGATCGGAACGGGTTGCTGATCTGGATCTTCATGAAATGTCTCAAGGAACATCATTTAAACGTTTTCCAGTCTGCTTTTGGAACAGCCTGTATATCTGAGGCGAAAAAGCAAAAGTAGATATGTATGTAATAATCAACGATATTGCAGGAAATATTATTTTGTTTTTAGTACCATTTAATGTTATACCGATTCGTGTATATTTTACACTAAAATCGGTCGAAACAAGTGCACCAAAATGCAATTTTAAAAACTTCAGAATTATATTAAGAGTAAATTCGCTAAACCACCATTTTCACGGATAACTTTAATAAATACCTCTTATTTTACTGCTATAAAAATAGTATTTTTATAACTATAGCTACCGCTTTTTACGACATAATTTCATAGTATATGCAGATACCTATTTCAGATTATCTCTTTCTACCTTTTTTACCACAGATATGTAGATATATAAACAATATCGATTTGTATTTAATAAAGCCTCGCGTTAAATATGTATAGAAAGAGATATGTTGTTGATATTCTTTAAATTATCCAAAGACATTATCAAATTGAGCTTTCCTTTTTGAGTAAAGCACGAGGGAGATTGGTAGTCAACAAAAGCATCATGGCGTATTCCACGCGTATTTGAATATATTAAAGTAATACATCAAAGGTAAAACGCGCCTGTGATTTCTTCTCTGAAGTCAGATCCACGCACGCGAAATATGTTTCATACGATGGATGACATAAAGAACTTAATTATCATGGAAGCAGATTTTATAATACACGGAAGCGTACAACGATAATGAACCTTTAGAAATATGAATTGGGTAAAATTGTATTTGTTGGAAAATTTGTGCGGATATATTATATACACTTGGTAAACGACAAGGAAATAAAATTAATTTCATATAATACATTTGTATATACATATGTGTATGTATTTAAAGATATTAATTTTCGACCGTACTTCGTATGTGTGCACATAGAGGGTGAGGTATTAGTACGTCAAAGCTCAAAATATCTATTGATATTGGAGATATAAAAAAAACGTTAGTACAAAAATCATAAACAGTCTTAAGCTACATATTTTAAAATTATTTTCATATATACAAGTGTTTTATATTGCCAAGGTGAACCAAACATACATTTTCTTAAATGGGACACATTATATATATATTTCAAATTTAGATTAAGCGTATCTTTCTAGTTCTTTCGATATAAGATTTCATTGAGTTATACAGAGTATTTCAGAAGTTATGCTCAATTTTTTCTGAAAATCATTGTGTATTCAACGTCCTGTGTACTCTACACGAAACAGCTTGAAATTGTTCTTTTCCTGGAATAATTTTTTTATATTGTTAGTTTTATAACAAAGTGATATTTTGCCAATATTGCTAAACTGTCTACAAGGCAATTCAAAAAATACATTATTTTCTCATCTTTTTTAAATTGGTCACTATGTGTTTTATATTAAAAAGGGAAGGTATACGCTCTCATTTTTATTAACCACTCCCTAACTACATATATCTAAAATCGTCAATTTCTGAGACATTTCATATTTTCTTAATGAAAGATGAGCTTTTTCAAAAGAATACTAAAATGTCGAATTAACCATGAAAAAATGACAGTAAAAAGCTATTAAATCATAAATTGAGATAAACTATATACTACTATATACAACACAGCTACAAAATATTAAACTTATACCGGTAATTAATATTTAATCGTTTAAGCCAAAACTTTGCCATATAACAGATTTTACAATAGATAAAACAGCATTTTAGCCGTTGTTCGAGTAATCGATTTACATTTCTTAACAATTCTACATACATTCTTTCAGTTATGAACAATCTTGGGCTTTCTGATATCTTTTTATTTGAAAGTTTTGCTATTGATGGTTATATGTTTTATAGATGCGATCGCTTACCTAAGGGGAGGGATGTAGGTATATGTGATATTCTAAATCTACTTTCTTTAACATAATGGTATCTGTAACAGATAAAAAACGTGAATATATTACAGTAGTGACAGGATACACGATTTTCAAAATAAAGAACTTGCCACTATAAAAGAATTTCAAGATACATCAAAGTCCTTTAATATGAAAGCGATTATTGAGGCACCAACCGGTTACCTTGACGTCGTCCGAATGGACCGATACTATCCTAAACAATCATTCTGCTTATGAAAGGCATGTAGTTGCATCCAATTATATGTGAAAGAAATAGCTTATTGATAAAATGCTAAATCAAAACACAATTATACAAAGATTTGCTTAATAACCATACATACCAGAAATAAACACAATATTTTTGTGAAACGCTTGGAACTAAAATATGGATCCAAAAAGAAAAATATAATTCTAATTATGTATGTATATCCTAAATTTGGAGAACAAATCTAGGGCGAGTTGGACACTGGTGCGAGAAATAACAGGAAAAAAAGCAGACCGAAACCCTGTGAGTTAAATGATATTAAAATTGGAAACAAAAATGCTACCGTAAGCGAATAATTAGAATTCATAAATACATGTTTAATTAATTTATGTAAAAGTCTGAGTACGATGATTTCACTGCTGTTGAACAACATAATATACATACAGAAAGTATGTTTCTTTCCCGCTACAGAGACAGCTACTTGTAATAATGGTGCTAAAAAATATGAGATTAGTAGGGCATGTTAATGGATCTATCGGAGAACTGAAGAGATGTGCATGCTATCTTGTACAGCACACAATAGACACACATTGTAGACACAATAAATTTAAGTTATATCGTTGCTATCAAATATTTATAAAACTTTTTAGGTAATGATCTATCAAATAATATCCTGTTTTCATCAGAACACAGAACATATACAATAAGGGAAGATTAATCAATAGAGCACTATACCAGTTTGTGTACGATATAATGGTGGGAGTTAATAATGGCAAAAACACCATAGCAATCTTCATGGATTTGTCTTGTATTTTTTGCAAAATTGACTGCAATTGGTGTCAGGAATACAACTGTTCATTTCATGGAATCTTGCCTTACTAATCGTCGACAAAAAATAACAACGAGAAACCATGAAGCGGGATAAGTTATTTACAACAGGTGCAACACGGCCATTATTGTACCTTGTTTATATTAATGTCGTTCCGGAAGTCACGAATTACTAAGGGGTTCTATTTGCAGATATAAGTTCCTTGGTTGTGAGAACTAACTAGTCTTTAATAACAGAAGTAACAGCAATTCTGAAGGATTACGAACTTCTTTCGGTTCTTAACCCATAATCTCAAACTTCTTGTTAAAAAGACCACATGATCAATTTAACTATTTTAAAAGCGATCCAAAAGATATTATATATAAAAATGAAATACCTACCACCGTCGCCCGAGTGAAATTTCTGCGGATATTAACAAGTTGCTATGCGCTCCGCGGTTTGGCATCTTCGATAGACATTAGTGCTGCTCCGGGTGTGGTAAGGCATAATTTTCTAGAGTGGGTCGATTTAGTGTTCGAGAGTCTTCCATCTGCGAAAAATGCGAACTAAAAACAAAGAAACATCCACGTTTATAATCATACATACTTACATACTTCATTCATTCTCCTTATCCACCCGTCCCACCTATGGTCACCGGTAGGCACCGCAGCCTTCAGGCAGTTCTCTCCGCTAATCTGTACAGCTCCCTAACCAAGTGGGTAAGGTATATATCTGGGTCTCCTTTCGTTCTCCCAAATATGTTTTGCCTTCTGCGATCTAGTGCCTCGCAGTCGCGTAATATGTGATCGGCTCTCTCCGGCTCTATCCCACAAAGTCTACACTTTGTGCCCCCGTCAACACAGGTGTGCTTTCACCGCAGCATGTGCGGTCATTAGGCCCGTTACAATGCAGAGCTGTTTCCTATTAAGCTGTAGTAGTTCACTAGCTCTTTTTCCATTTACATACTTACTTTGCAGGAGAGACATAACATTAACTATTTGTCCCTGGTCGTGTGGGAAAAAGTTTTGATAGTAAATATGGTCAAGAAAAGTTGCTGGATATTATTTCCAAGTTTCAAATTTTACTCTTGGGGGAGCGTAACTTCTATGTCCAACTCTAAAATACTTGTAGTCTCATAAAATCGCAAAATGAACTGTCACTTTGATATCATAAGTTGAAATGCTGTTTAATATCAAATAATGTTTTACTGACCTTTCTCCATATCTGTCATAATAAGGGGGAGGGAAGACCATCTATTTGTTAATGTTTAAAGTTTAATATTGCAGTTACCATTTAAACTGTCCAAATAATCCTAGACTCGTTTGAAAAATTTGTATTGTATGAATTGTATGGATTTGAGATGTATATGTTGCACTCATCAGTTTGAAACAGATAAATTAGAGATCACTTGCTGCAGTGGTAACTTATTTTTTCAATTTTCCTAATAAAAAAATAAATGGAACGTTACTATTGCATTAATAGGTTCTTAAGTAGCATTACTTCTTCAAACCGAAATGCAAAAATGATGAAAGAAAAATAGCAAATATGGTATCCACAACTGCTACACCTACCTGTTGATCTGGAGAGCATCTAACAATTCAATGAGAAGACCAAATACTAGAAGGTGTGTGTGATGGTCCGATGTCCGGCTCAAGATTCTCAGGCGATATTTTATACTTGCCTAACGGTGCACCTGCTCACAGAGTTAGAGTTAAACAAAAATTTCAAGTCAATGGATACGTCCATAACTGACCTACAGCACAGCTAGCAAGATTTCCTGATACTAATCAGCTGAATTTTGTCGTATGGGGCTATTTAAAGGAAAAAGTTTATGTAACGCCTCCAGCCAACGAACAAGACATAATTAATACGATCAGTACAGTAGTTCCATTAATTACCTCATTTCCCCAATAGCCAAGCAGCCTTAATGGCGCTGAGCTCTAACACTATCAGTTCGAAATTAGTCTGGGAATGTCTTAATACATTAAACAACCTAGGCACGAAAAATAGAGGCAACGAAAAAGCTAATTCATTAGCAAGGAAGGCCGCCACAACTCCGTTTGTGGGACCGGAACCGTTCTGTGATATAGGGACGAGCACCTACAAAAAAGAACTTAAGGATCGAGAAGAGAGGCTCAGAGCATCCCTCTGGGAGAATCTTCCTGGTCTGAGACACTGCAAGATCTTCCTTGGGAGCTACAATAAGCACAGAGCAAAAACTTTGCTGGAACTTAGCAGGAATAGACAGCGCATCCTTACAGGGTTCCTTACGGGACACTGTAACCTTGGTGAACACATGACAAGGATAGGTCTAAAACAGAATACCGACTGCAGGTTCTGCGGGGCTGAGGATGAAAATCCGGAACACCTGACATATTAGTGCACCGCCATCACGGAAGCCACAGTTAACCATCTCAGTAAAGACGTGATAGACGAAGAAGATATACCTTCTCTGAAACCATCACACCTAATCTAAATCTAAATCTAATTACCTCAGATGTTGCAGCGTGTGCTAAACTCGCTTCCTCGAAGACTACAACTATATTTAGAAACTGATGAACAATCTGTTTTTGTTCCGAAAATTTGTTTGTATATGTTATCATTATATTGAAAAGAGATCGAATTTAAGGAAAGTTTTTCAACCAAAATAAATTTGCTTTCAAAGAGGCTATAAGGAAGTGTGAAGTCAAGCTGAAAAAGAAAGTTTTAAAATTAGTTGTTGAACTTTTAATTCCCTCCAATTATGTTTTAAAGTATGTTTCTCTTCTTCTACGTTTCTGAAGACTAAAAAATAACTTCGCATACAATAAATATATTATTGCGCACAAATCCTCATGCGTTTCATGTGCACTATCGAAAATGAAAAGAGTTGGGCGCCAAATCTTCATCTTTCTAGTCATCATTTATTTTCATCGGATTTTAGTTTAGTTTTACGAGTTTAATACTCCCACGATTGTTCAAACACCTTCCTACCATAAAATCTATAAACGTCGGCTTTTACAACGGCACTTGAATTATTTACTAGATGCTAAAGTAGTAGCACAAACACACACACACACACAGATAAGAACCAACACGTTGGCGGAGTTACAAGCGCTTACTTGAAGAAAAGGACATGTCACAATATCGGAACGAAATCCTCTGCAACGTTTTGAGCCTTTAGCTGCGCTTCGTCCTTCAACTTCGTCGAAGACGACGGCGTTAGTATTTTTTTCAGATTCTTTTCGTCGAACCGATCCTTTTGTTGCGCGCAACTCAATCGTAACTATTCGCCTGACAATCGAGTATTCTTTTTAGGGGATTTATCGGTAGCGATAAATTAAAGACAATAGGAGGATAAGATGTAATACTTTTTTATGTCTATTTGGGATTTCCAATGATTTGTTCAAATATAGTAAACTTTCTAGAACGGAAACGGTAGAACGCGTTCGCAGGAAATGGATATTAGCACTGGAAATAGATTTGAAATGAAGAAGATATATATGTATACAATGGTTCTTAGTACTATTACAGGAAACACTAAATAGTTTTGTTAATGGAGTGATTCTTGTTTCATTGGATATCATTCAGTTATATTTCAATATATTTTCTTTGAGAAATCATTTCTTTCAACTTAAAAAATCTTTTTACCTCTTGCGAGGAATACAAACTATAGGGTCATCTATGACCACGCAATATTGTATACCAGCTTGATTCGACGACGTCAAGAATGACCATTTTATATATAACAGCGGATGGCGTCCGCAACAAAAAGAGCAAGCGAGAAACGCACACAAGCAGGCAATTTGTCCCGTGTTTGTCCGTGACACTTGCCGCGACCACATTATCTAAAACGTTATCGGGTTTAGTATGAATCTGCCGTTGACAGTTTCACATTAACGTACAGTATTCTCGTATGTACGCTACGCACAGGTTGTTCGCCAAATAATGAGATGACACTTACGAGATAATACTTTATTTTAAGGCAAACAAAAGAAGCCTCCAAACACGATAAGTAATCCCCTTTCACGTCATCTTCGCATATTCTGGGAAGGACGTACGCTCTTCATCTAATTGAAGTTAACGAGGCACCCTTTTTTGCGTGAGATTCATTAACGACATTGTTGCAAATTTGCCATAGAACTAGATTGAGTAACCTTAAACGCATCAGATGTTTAATGTTCAATCTGCTACGAGACAATCAAATTCGGATCATCGAACCCAAAACAGTAACAACGCGGTCATCGCTAAACGTATATACACCTTTACAAACACTATACATACATATTCAATATAACGCAAATATAAACTCAATTGTGTCGGGAAACGATGGGCTGCCGGAGGAGAACACAACCGTAAGTGAGGCATTAGTCTCTCGCCCTTCATCGCACAAACCCCTCGAGTGTTCAATCCATTACACAATTATGAGAGGGTCGAACGCTGGATATAGATAAACTCTGAGGACTGTGAGTCCTCAAATATTGTTACCACCCTTCGATTATACTATTTCGAGGGCAAGGAGGTTAGAAAGTAATTTTATTTATCTATTTTGGCGCGTTTGTTTTGATGTCATAAGCAGTAAGTGTACCTTTGTATTACAAACATATCAAATAAATTTCGCGCCAAGTAGTTTCTGACTATAAAAACATATTTCTTAGTTTGTATTTGCATGTCATTTAGTTGTTAAAATAGATTTAGACTTGAACTTTTTCAATCTTAAAATGGTTATCTCCATTGAAAATCAATCGTTTATGAACCTGCCTACATCCGAGTTTGATCTCAACGAACTGAAGCATCGTATGACACTTGTTATGCGGTTATGAAAAAAGATTTGCTTTTATGTTCTAATCGCAGGACCTGTTTTCATTAAATTTAACAAGTTGATCATCCTCGAAGATTTTGCTAATGGTTCTTAGACAATTTCAACGGTAACCTACTTGACAAAACATTATTTTCCAATGAAGCACGGTTTTTGAATGGTTATGTTAATTCACACAATATGAAGTTGTGGACTATAGAAAAACCTGGTAATTTTTATATTGGAACATCTGTCCATCCACAGAAATTCGTGTTTGGTGTGCGTGGCAGAATCATTCCTTCGTCTTTTAATGATACCATAACAGCGAACAGATATAGAGAAGAAATTCTGTTTCCTGTTATTAATCAACTAGGTGAAGAAGAAATTATCAAGGCTATTTTCAACAAGAGGAAGCCAGGTCACACACAGTAGGTGAAACGATGAATATGCTGCAAAAGTTTTTCATAACTGTTTAATAAGGTTAAGCACTGAAAATGAATTTTACGCAGTCCAGGGATATTACATCTTGCGACTTCTTCTTATAGCCATTACAAAAAAAAATCCATTTAAATAACAAACTGATACCACTCACTTTCTAAACAGAATTGTAGAGTGTATTAATGACATTGATGATGGTTTGTTGCAAAAAGTGTTTTCTAGTGTAAGAAAAAGATATGAGAAATGTCTTAAACATGATGGTGGTCACATTCAACAGTTTTTGTCAATATGGCAAATGATATTAACTACTAGATGATAATGACTCGTCTATTGATCAGGACATGGTGAGCTGGGTGGTAGATATTGACCACAGGAAGCAAAAGGGGTCCCGGGGATTAGTATCTGTTCCTGATCCTCAAACACTAACTTTGCAGCATCTCCAAAAAATTGTTGTTGTTCTTTAACACAGTATTCCACGCATAGGATCCATAGATCCACAGATTCAGAACGTTTTAATGACTTAGAAGTAAAATCAAAGCATTTCTTGAAGGTAAAATTTTTCTTTCAGCACCCAGACAGATTGGTGTCAATTGGACCCAGATATTATACTGAATACACCTCATCAACAGTCGTATAGATTTATATGTCGTAAGCGTAGTAGTAAGCTCAGGTCGCAATATGGATCCTTATAGCACACACGCAAGTGCTGAGAGCCGCCTAAAATGCACTCCGGTATCGTTTAACCTGAAGAACTTGTAGAGAAGTATCAGGCAATCAGCCTGAATAAATCAGGATTGAATCGTATTCGTAATATTTTATATAACCTTTATTTCCAAACGATTGATAATTCCAGTCTAAAACCAAATTGCTGTTAGTAAAACTTGGTAATTTGAATCGTCAGTCCAGAATCATTATCTGAATGACTTCAGACAAATTTAAAGGGAGGCAAATGAGGTGGAAACCCTATGGAAGTAAAGTAAGTAAAGATTTTAGGATACCATTAATTGGAATAGTTATTCCATCTATTTCTAACACGTCAGTGCCTAGATTGTGATACCATATTCTTCAGCACGTGCTGATAATAGCTAATACTTCGTTAACGTTAGTAGGTGTGAAGGGTTGTACAATCCGTTGTACAACCATAATTGATTCGACGCTTAAAGCAGCCTACAGACGAAACGATCACCTGTACAATCTGTTGTCACATTGTAGTTAGTTTGACGGTGCACGTGTGGAGGAAAAGAACGAGTTACTTGTCTTTAGATTTTTATTTTGAACTTGTAGTATGACAAATCGTACAACCGATCGTTTCGTCTGTAGGTAGAGAAGTCTCCTTCAGCACCATAAAAATTAGTACAACCTCCTCAACAAGTTTTTCAGTTTGAACCTCTTAATGTTTGGCACGAAAAGCAATCTTATCTGCGGTCCTGTAAACAAGACCATTACTACTACGTTTGATTCAGAATTGATGCAGAATTCAACGAATACTTTCTGAGTCAAAATCGAAGCATATTGTCTTTACGAAATGATTATGGTCAGATTTAAGTTCAATTAAGCGTTTTATAGATATTGCAATTTGTAGTTGTTCAAGATATCAAGTCCATAACCAGTTCCCATAAATTAGATCCACATAAGGATGCACCTGAATATTATTATTCAATTCAAAAGTTCAGAACGCGTCCACCAACTTTCTATTCAAAGGAGGTGCTTAACATTTGGGGTTATACTTATAGTTCGTGCTTGAGGTTGTGCCAACGCTTGAGCACACGATTTGGACAGATTTATAATGACATTTAAGTCAAAATGGCGTGCTTATGCATTTGTACAACCGTAAGCATGAACTATAAATCTGTCAAAAAATCGCACATTAACTAGCCTCTCTTAGAACCTCTTAGATCTCCAGATAATAAAATTGGTTCTTCCACAAACGATAAGAGTTGATAATTGCTCATAGGTCTCCAGAAGGAGGCCAATATTTATATTGTCTCCAAAGATTGCAGATTAAGAACCTAAATATCTAACAGCACATAAATGTAATTTTACTGCTATTAATGTTCCACCACACCATCAATCAGTCGTTAGGACGCAAGTAAGTCTGAGAAGAAAATTGTCACATGGTGCCCAAACCAGGTGTCATCATTTTGAAACCTCAGCATCAGATATACCTTCGTTTCAGTCAGATATCGTGGTACTGTGATTTATGAAAACAAGCACACTGGTTTGGAAACAAGGTTGAAACCTTAGTTTTAGAACAAGGTTCAATGTCTCCTGAAAATAGGTTCGATTTTAAATACAGCAGAAAACTAAACATCTAGGCTTCTAAAATTAAATGTCGTAATTGATGGAATTTTGCTTGAAAATCCTTTTTTGTCAAAACTACTTGTTTCAGAGCTTCAATAGTTCACTAGCATGCGGCATGTCTAACAATTAGAATAAGTTATTTCCATATGTGATTCCTTTCTCTCACAATTTTTTTAACGACATCGAAATAACTTACATTGAGGTGACAAATTGTAATTCTTACAAAAGTCTGTGCACGGTTAAAAATGTACTTTCATAATGATGAACTACAGTATTCTATTTTACAATATTATTTATATGAGTTGACTGTGAAATTTCCAAACGAGGTTGCACCTCCTGTGTCACCTAAAAGGAACGCCTTTAAAATAAAATCGCAAGAGCTGTTTCTCATTCTCCCTCGCTGTGTTCTTTTCACGTACGTAATACGTTAGACGTAAATTTCGTATCTGCACGCCACCCAAAGCTCCAGACACACAAGTAGTGTGATCAATCTACTACTCCTGTGGAATTTTTACTTGGCAGGGTAACCTTACCGACTGGCTGAATGTGTATATATCTGCTGGTAAAACGAAGCCGATTCAGGAATCAATTTACCGCGAAAATACACCTCTACCCAACTTCAAATTCATTCCCGGCATCTGTATTTCCGCAGGCCATCCAAGACTGCGCTGGAAGTAGCAGCTAACTAGCTACATTTTCTCTCCTGGACAGTAATTAGAATCGTCGTGGCGATTGGAAATTGTATTATAGGTGATGAAGGAACCATTTTGAGTGTAATATAAAAGTCTTGATAAAGCTATATGAGTATATTTAGAACGTGAAATTTTAGTTTATAAAAATCAGTTTCGTCATAGCTTAGATTTTTATGGAAGTTTTTAAATAAAGCGGCAATTCGGATTGGTAGCTTGTAAAATTGACACTTTTAGCATCATAAATAGTCGCCGATCCTCACTTGTTATTAATTAATAAAAGTTCATTACTGATTAATTGTTAATAGCAGCTTTTTCAATTTATACACGTTTGTTCAAAACTTGTGGGTAAAAATTATAAAGTAGTTAGCGCATTTTAATTAAATCACCTATGCGTTCTAGCATTGTTAAACAGTTTGGAAATTGTAGTTTTGCGTTTTTTGGACATATAAATGCGGGTCCACGCGCCTCTAAAACATAATGCAAGCTGGCGCCACACAAACAAGAAGCTCGAAATTAATTTAAACATGAGACATTCTTCATGGACGGAGACTCTGTACCTACGGATCAATATGGAAAATATATATCGAATTCGCTATTCTGTTCCGTTTTCAATGCAGACTTATCCGCTTACAATCTACCGGAAAGTATTCGTTCGGAATAAAAGGAACGAAAAGGATTCGAGGGATTCGGTAATACAGCAGGTAGACGTGAAAAACGTTTTCGGAAGGGTTCTGATAAGAATATTCCCTTTCAATAAATTCGGAACGGTAAAACCAAATGTACAGTAAAAAAGACAAAAACAAGAAAGCCGGCGCCGCTGAAGGGAATCCGAATGCAATAAACCCTATTCAATGGTTTCCGGGGCATATGGCGAAAACGCGGCGGCTTATAAAGGAATCGCTTCCGCTCGTGGATATAGTGGCGGAGCTTCTTGACGCGCGTATTCCCGTTTCGAGCAGGAATCCTGAAATCGCGGTGATACTGGCGAACAAGCCGTCGCTTATAATACTGACCAAATCCGACCTCGCGGACGCAGACGAGAATAATAAATGGCTTTCTTATTTTAAAGACCGCGGTCAGCCGGCGGCACTTGCCGACTGTACAAACAATAAATGCGTTTCAAGGGTAACGGACGCGGTCAACGAAGTGATGCGCGAAAAGATTGAGCGGTACAAAGTAAAGGGAATGGAAGGCAGGAAAATCCGCGCTATGATCGTCGGCATACCGAACGTGGGGAAGTCGTCGCTTATCAACCGCCTTTGCGGGAATTATAAAGCGAAGGTCGAGAATCGTCCCGGCGTGACGGTGCGCGAACAGTGGGTGCCGACTTTATCGGGGATAGATTTGCTTGATATGCCCGGGGTTTTGTGGCATAAATTCGACGACGCGGAAGTCGGCGAGAATCTCGGCATGACCGGCGCGATAAAAGACAATATTATGGATCTGGAGACGCTGGCGGCTAAATTCTGCGAAAAGATAAAAATTTTATACCCGCATCTGCTGTGCGAGAGATATAAATTAGACGCTCCGGAACTTGACGGTGCGGAAAACGGCTTTGAAATACTTGAAATGATTTCAAAAAAGCGCGGGTTTGTGATTTCAGGCGGAGAAGCGGATTTTCGAACGCTGCGCCAACGCCGTGCTGAACGAATTCCGGACAGGCAAAACCGGACGAATCACGCTTGAAAGAGTGTAGAGATTAAAGTTTTGAGTTAATAAAATGGATTGGTTTATTGAAGACGAAATTATCGGCGATTTGAAATTGCCGATCGGGAAGAACAGGATCTGCGGTACTGACGAGGCGGGGCGCGGGCCGCTTGCGGGCGACGTGTACGCCGCGGCGGTCATCCTTCCGCACGGTCTGAATATAGAAGGACTGAGGGATTCCAAGAAGGTCGCGAAAAACAGACGGGAATATTTATACGAAATCATCTGCGATAAGGCGATAGCGTATGCGGTATGCAGCGAAACCGCCGCCGAAATCGATAAAATAAACATACTCAACGCTTCCCTCGGCGCAATGAAAGCCGCGTGCGACAGCATCGAAAAATACTGCGATTACATACTCATCGACGGCAACTGCGACAGGGGTTTTACTTTTCCGCGCAAATGCATAATCAGAGGCGACCAGAAATCGCCGAACATAGCCGCCGCGTCAATTCTCGCGAAAGTGGAGCGCGACAGGTATATGTCCGAAATCGACGAATTATATCCCGAATACGGGTTCGCAAAACATAAGGGTTATCCGACAAAAGAACACGTCGCAAGCCTCTCAAATACGGCGCGACTCCCCTTCACCGCAAAACTTTCCTGAAAAAAATCGCGCAAAGATATAACGTGTCGTTTTGAATAATGACTGATGGTGAAGAGCGAATAATTATTAATCGCACGGACGGCGCAAATTTATATTTTGAACGGGAGGGAAATTTGCATGAAAAGTCGGATTATTGTATTAATTTTCATATTGTGTATTTTAATTATAAATGTAGGCTGTTCAAATAACGGCGATAGCGATATTACAACCGAAAATTTAACGGATAAAACAATTGATTTGGATTTTTCAGAAGATACTCAAACAGAAAGCGCCAGAGAAGAAATCAAAGTTGAATTAATCAAAACTTTTGACGAAAATCACAAACTTGCAGAGATAATTTTGCCTATAAAAGAAGCTCGCTTTCTATCAGAAAAGAAATGTTTGAAAGAAATAACCTCACAGACGAGCATATCCAAAAATTCTTTGACGACGCTGAAATAGTTTATGACAAATTGGTTTATTTATTTCCGGCATATGAATATCCCGAAGTTATCGCTTATCATTATGTTCCGGCTGAATGGGGTTCCGAAGCCGATTTATATGATGATTACAGTGAAAATGCCTCACGTACCTTCTGGCGTGGGCTAACTTGCATACCAAAGAAACTTTTTTTAAAGAAGGTGAAAATTCGTTCCTGAAAGATATGGATACAGTAGCCTTCACTTCTGTTATCGGTCATGAAGTAGGGCATCTTTTTACTCTTGCGCCATATGTATGGGATTTTGAACTTTTCAGCTATTTTGCAATGTTTTATATTCGATCTGAATTTCCAATGAATAGCGTTGACGAAGGAGCGGCACATTATGACTGGCATAATTGGGAGAACCTGCAATGGATAAAATTTTTCGATTTGACTGATAAATATAGCTATGACATACTAAGCGATACTTTTAAAGAAATGCTGACATTGATAATGGAAAACATATTAAACGGTGACAATAATATATTAAGCGGCGGCGATGACGCAAAATTTGAATTATTCAGGCAAGTGTTATCACAAAAAACAGGCGATGATATTGATTATTACTTTTTCGGATTCCCCTAAATTTTATTGTCAAAAATAAACATTATTGGGCAGTCTCGGCTAATTAAGGAAGGATAAGATAACGTTGCCGGATAAGGGAAAAAGCAAGGCGGTCGGCGATTTTGGCGAACAGATTGCCGAAAAGTTTCTGATTAAAAAGGGTTATTCGATAGTCGCGAAAAATTACAGGGCGAAAATTGATTACAGGCGGTATGCGGAGATTGATATTATCGCCCGGCTTGACGGAGAACTTGTTTTTATTGAAGTAAAAACGAGACGTTCCAATACTTTCGGAGCGGCGGCGCTCGCGGTCGGAAACGAAAAGAAAGCAAATATAATCGCGGCGGCGCAATGCTTCATCTTTGAAAACGAAGATAAATACCGTGATTTTTCAATCGCGTTTGATGTGATAGAGGTATATCCGCTTCCTGATAAAATAAAAATAAACCATATCAGAAACGCGTTTATTACATAATTTTTTTACGGAGGCTAATATTATGAAATATACGGATTTGCACTGCGATACCGCGTTTGAATTATATAAAACAAAGTCAAAATTATCGCGCAACAATCTTGCCATAGATCTTGAAAAAGCGGCAAAATATGACAAATACGCGCAGATATACGCTATATGGTCTGAAAACGACCTTGAAGACGACGACGCGTACGCGCAGTTTTTCGAGGTGCGCGAATACTTCCTGAACGAGTTGAAAGAAAACGGAATCATACTTTCGCGAACTCGCGGCGAATTTAAAAACAGTATCGAAAATAATAAATATACGGCGGTTCTCGCAGTCGAAGGGGGAAAATCCCTCGGCAATAATCCCGACAGGTTAGACGTGCTGTATAAAAACGACGTGCGTATTTTAACGCTTGTATGGAATGGAGCGTGCAATATCGGCGGCGCGTTCAACACGGACGAAGGTCTTACCGTTTTCGGCAAAGCGGTCGTGAAGAATGCGAAAAGCTCGGAATTACAGTAGATGTTTCCCATGCTTCGGAAAAGAGTTTTTACGACGTCCTTGATACAGCCTCCAAACCGTTTATCGCAAGCCATTCAAATTCATTTTCGGCGTTCGGTCACAAACGCAACCTGACCGACGATCAGTTCAAACATATAGTATCAGTCGGCGGCATTGCGGGGATAAACCTGTGCGCGCCTCATATCGCTTAAGACGGCGAAGCAGATATTGACGCTGCGATCAACCATATTGACAGTTACCTTTCGCTCGGAGGCGAAAACAACGTCGCATTCGGCTTTGACCTCGACGGCGCGAAGCTTATCGCCGGAACCGAAAATATCGCGGATATAGAAAAGTTTGCGGATAAAATGCGCGGACGCGGTTACGGAGAAACCGTTATCGAAAAAATATTCCACGGCAACGCCGACAGGTTTATTGCATCCGCTTTGCCGGAATAGGTTACGGGAGCGTTCTTTTTAAGAAGAAAAAGAACCAAAAAGAGAAATTATTGGTTCGTAAGGATTTATATTGGGAGAAAATTATGAAGTATATAAGTACGAGGGATAAAAACAAAACCGCTTATTCGGCGGCGGATGTGATAAAAAAGGGGCTTGCCGACGACAGGGGGTTATTTCTGCCCGAAAAATTTATCCCTGTATCCTATGATTTTATCGAAGAGCTTGTCCCCCTTGATTATAGCGTGAGGGCGGAAAAAATATTTTCGCTTTATCTTGACGGGTACAGTAATGATACGCTAAGAAAATCCTGCGAAGCCGCTTACGCAGGCGGTCAGTTTGAAAACAACGATCCCGCGCCCGTCAAAAAAATTGACGCTTCAACCTTTTTCCTTGAATTATGGCATGGACCGACATGCGCGTTTAAAGACCTTGCGCTGCAAATCATGCCGAAATTGTTATCGCTTTCGCTTGATATTACAAAAGAAGATAAGGATGCGCTCATTTTAGTCGCGACGTCCGGCGATACGGGAAAGCCGCGCTTGAAGGGTATAAAAACAACGACAGGTTAAAAATCGCCGTCTTTTATCCGTCCGACGGCGTAAGCACGGTACAGAAACTGCAAATGGCGACGCAGGAAGGCGGTAATGTTTACGTTTGCGCCGTCGAAGGCAATTTCGACGACTGTCAGACAGGCGTTAAGAACATCTTTACGGATCCGGAAACGGGGAAACTTTTAGCGGGAAAAAATGTATTTTTATCAAGCGCGAACTCCATCAACTGGGGCCGACTGATCCCGCAGGTCGTATATTATTTTTCCGCTTACGCGAAACTGATTGCCTGCGGAGAAATCAAGACCGGGGAATATATAAACGTAACGGTGCCGACGGGGAATTTCGGAAACATCCTTGCCGCTTACATCGCTAAAACAATGGGACTTCCGTTAAAAAAATTAATTTGCGCGTCAAATATGAATAATATCCTCGCTGATTTCATAACAACAGGTATATACGACCGCAACAGACAATTTTATTCCACCATTTCCCTTCTATGGATATACTGATTTCGTCAAACCTTGAACGTCTTATTTATATTCTCGGCGGCGCGGAAATCAATATAAATTGTATGAGGTCGCTTGAAAGCGCGGGCAGATATGAAATTCCCGCCAGTGTCAGGGAAGGTTTGCAATCGCATTTCCGTGCTTATTTTTGCAGCGAAGACAATACAAAACGCACGATCAGAAATACATTTGAAAAATATAATTATTTAATAGACACGCATACAGCCGTCGGTAAATACTGTTCCGACTTATATAAAGAAGAAACGGGCGACGGCGCAAAAATGCTTGTCGTTTCCACCGCAAGCCCGTATAAATTCGCAACGGACGTATATAAAAGCCTGTATTGCGGCGAATTATCAGACTTTGAAGCGATGAGGCGGTTTGAGGAAAAAACGGGAGTGAAAATTCCCGGTCCTTTATCAGGTCTGCAAAACAAAACAGTCAGGTTCAAAGCAATATGTAAAAAAGAAGATATGAAGCAATATGTTCTCGGTTTGAATTTATAAGCGCAAAAAACACCTGACGCACCGCGTGTTTACGTCAAGGTTTTTCCGTTCGCTTATTTCATTTTCTTTTCTTTGAACGTAGCGCAGACCGTATCCGTACTTGAAATGGCGTACGACGGTCCCACGTTTATTTTCGCAGCTGTGCAGTAATTGTCGCCGTCATGGTATGTGCAGTTTTTTACGTCGCATGCAACTCCTTTTATATGCTGGGGAACTGTTTCCGTTGTTATTGAATATGCTCATCTTGTACCTCCCGAATATATAAATTTATTACATTATTAATTTTTCCAAAAGGTTACTGTTATATACTAATAAAAATAAAAAAATGAAAATTTTTTCATGCCCGTATATACGATATCCGATCTTCACCTGTCATTTTCCGCCGATAAATCAATGGACGTATTCGGAAGCCGCTGGACAGATTATACCAGCCGTCTCAAAGATAACTGGAACGCTTCGGTGACGGCATACGATCATATCGTGATCGGGGGCGATATATCATGGGCGGAAAGGCTGAACGAAAGTCTTGACGATTTTAAATTTATCGAGAGTCTTCCCGGAAAAAATATATAATGAAGGGCAACCATGATTTCTGGTGGGATACGGCGACGAAAACAAAAAATTTTTTCGCCTTAATAATATTTTTTCCGTCGAAATACTTCACAACAACGCTTTTTTGTGCGAAAATATAATTATATGCGGTTCCCGCGGATGGTTTGACGAGGAAGATATGAAATACGGGCAGAAACAACGCGCGGCGGATTCTCCTGACAACAAAAAAATCCTCGCCCGCGAACTCACAAGGCTTCAATTATCGCTTAACGAGGCTAAAAAATTGAAAGCCGTCAATCCCGACGCGGAAACCGTCGTTTTTCTTCACTATCCGCCGATATACGGCGATTATAAATGCGCGGAAATACTGGATTTCTTTCCTTCCGAAAATATTTCCCGCTGCTACTTCGGTCATATCCATTCCGCCGTCGCCTGAAAAAATTATACACAGGTATAGAAATACCCGGTTCGATCTTGTGGCGTCCGACTATCTCGGATTATCTGGGATAAATTAAACTTTTAAAGAAAATTTAATTTTAAGAACGCTTGCGTACACTCTTGTAAAAAATGAAAATTTGTTTCAAAAAAATGTTGAAAATATCTATCAGGATATGTTATAATATAAAAATATGAATTGTTTGAATTTTGGAGGAACTTAATACAATGGGTTTATTGAATATTTTATCGCCCGAAAAAAATGTGAAGGTACTGGAAATCGAAGTCGAACCTAAAGCCTTTGCCGACGCGGTAACGGCTGCGTTCAGAAAAAACGCCGCTAAAATCACCGTTCCCGGCTTCAGAAAAGGTAAGGCTCCGCGTAATATCATTGAAAAAATGTACGGCAAAAGCACGTTCTACGACGAAGCGCTCAATGACATCCTGCCCGCGATAGTAGACGAAGCGGTCAGGGAATCGAAAATCGAGCCCGTTTCTCAGGGAGAACTCGACATAAAAAATCTTGAAGAAAATAATATAGTCGTTACCGCCAAATATTTTGTCAAACCGGAAGTCGCCGTATCAAATTATACCGGAATTGAAGTAACAAAATCAATACAGACGGTTTCGGAAGAAGATATAACCGAAGAAATCGAACGCGCAAGGAAAAGAAACGCGAGAAACATCCAGATTACGGACCGCCCCGCCGCCGAAGGCGATACCGTCGTCATCGACTTTGAAGGCTATACGGACGGAGTTCCGTTTGAAGGCGGAAAAGGCGAAAAATTCAGTCTCAAACTCGGTTCGGGACAGTTTATCCCCGGTTTTGAAGCCCAGGTCGCAGGTAAAAACGCAGGCGAGGACTTTGAAGTGAACGTCGCTTTCCCCGAAGACTATCAGGCGGAAGATTTGAAAGGCAAAGCGGCAGTATTCAAAGTAAAAATCCACGAAATAAACTTTGAGGAGCTGCCTGAAGTAGACGACGAGTTCGCGAAAGACGTTTCGGAATTTGAAACGCTTGAAGCGTATCGCGAGGACGTTAAAAAATCAATAGAAAAGAAGTATGAAAACACAGCCGAAAACGCTTATGGACGAAGAAATCGTAGACGCGATCCTTCACAAACTTCTCCGCCGATATTCCGAAAGTCATGATCGACGACGAAGTAAACGCGCAGCTCCGCGATTACGCGTACAGACTCCAGCAGCAGGGCATAAATATGGATTTATACCTCCAGTATACGGGCATGACTATCGAATCCTTACGCGAACAGTTTACGCCGGGCGCGGAACGTCAGGTCAGGACAAGGCTCGCCCTTGAAAAAATCGCCGAACTTGAAAATATAGAATCGACCGACGAGGAAGTTCAGGAAGAACTTGAAAAAATCGCGAAAGCGTATTCAATGGAAGCCGACGTTGTCAAGGACCGCGTAGATATGAATATACTCAAACATGACGTTGTAATGAGAAAAGCGGTCGATTTCGTGACGGATAAAGCGGCGGTTACAGAAGTATATAAAACCAAGGAAGAAGTCGAAGCTGACCGCAAAGAAAAACACGTTCACGTTCACGACGAAAATTGCGACCACGATCACGACGACGAATAATTATAAAATTCCAGGCGTATAATAAATTATTGCGAATTTATCATAAAGGAGAAATTAGTATGGCATTAGTTCCAATGGTTGTAGAGCAGACAAGCAGGGGAGAACGGTCTTACGATATATATTCGAGGCTTTTAAACGACCGCATAATTTTCCTTACCGACGAAGTAAACGACGTGACGGCAAGCCTTGTCGTAGCTCAGCTTTTATTCCTTGAAAATCAGGACGCAGATAAAGACATATCCCTTTATATAAACAGTCCGGGCGGCGTCATTACCTCCGGCCTGGCGATCTACGATACGATGAATTTTATTCATTGCGACGTATCGACGATCTGCATAGGAATGGCGGCGAGTATGAGTGCATTCCTGCTTGCGGCGGGCGCAAAGGGAAAAAGAATGGCTCTGCCCAACAGCGAAGTCATGATCCATCAGCCTCTCGGCGGTATGCAGGGCCAGGCGACCGATATTAAAATTCACGCCGACAGGATTATAAAAACAAAGAAAACGTTAAACGAAATTCTTTCGCAAAAAACGGGGAAACCTCTTGAAATCATTGAGAGGGATACGGAAAGGGATTATTTCATGTCGGCGGCGGAAGCCCTTGAATACGGGATAATCGACAAAGTGATAGAAAAGAGAATATAAGATATGCCGGATAACAAAAAAAACAACGCTAACACGCCTTTCTGCGCGTTCTGCGGCAGGTATGAGAGTCAGGTGAGATTGCTGATAAAAGGACCGTCGGGTCTGCTTATCTGCGACAAGTGCATAGAAAAATGCCAGATGTTCATTGACGACGACGCAAGAACGGCTTTCCAGATGGTAAACGGCAAGGAATTGTCGCTGGAGAACCTTCCCGTACCGTCCGAGATAAAGGCAAGGCTCGACGAGTATGTCATAGGTCAGGACAAAGCGAAAAAAGTATTGTCCGTCGCGGTATACAACCATTACAAGCGCATACTGCAAAAAAACCGGACGGAAGACGTCGAGATACAAAAAAGCAACGTATTGCTGCTTGGTCCGACGGGCGTGGGTAAAACTTACCTCGCGCAAAACCTTGCGAAAACTTTGAAAGTCCCGTTCGCAATATCGGACGCGACTACGCTTACCGAAGCCGGATATGTCGGCGAAGACGTTGAAAATATTCTTCTCCGTCTTATACAGGCTGCCGATTTTGACATTGAGAAAGCTGAAAAAGGAATCATCTACATCGACGAGATTGACAAAATTTCACGCAAGAGCGAAAACCGTTCGATAACCCGCGACGTTTCGGGCGAGGGAGTACAGCAAGCCCTTCTGAAAATAGTTGAAGGAACAATATCGAACGTTCCCCCGCAGGGCGGACGCAAGCATCCGAATCAAGACTTCCTGCAAATAAACACTTCCAACATCTTATTTATATGCGGCGGCTCGTTTGACGGGATAATGGACTTGATTGAACAGCGCGAAGGCTCGTCCGTTATCGGGTACGGCGGCACGGTCAAGACGAAAGCCGAGAAACGCAAAGCCGAATCCCTTCAGAAGGTAAATTCGCACGACATAATGAAGTACGGTCTGATCCCCGAACTCGTCGGCAGACTTCCGATCCTCGTCGCTCTCGAGGGGCTTGACGAAGACTCTTACGTGCGTATTTTAAAAGAGCCTAAAAACGCGTTGGTTAAACAATACGCCAAGTTATTTTCCATGGACGGCGTAGAACTGGAATTTACCGACGACGCGCTTAGAGCTATCGCGCGCAAAGCGATACAGAACGACATAGGAGCGCGCGGACTCCGCACGATTATTGAGGAGTTTATGCAGGACGTAATGTTCGAGCTTCCCTCGCGCAAGGACGTTCAAAAAATCATCGTAGGCGAAAACGTAGTCTTGAACGGCGGTCAGCCTGAAATGATTTTTACCGACGGCGACAAAAAACGCGGCGCGAAATTATCCGCTGCAGAAGTTCACACCGAATACGAGCTGAAGAAAAAAGAAGACGTGATCTAAACCGTGAGAAGAAGGACGCTTATTACGGGCGAGAGGAGGGGAAACCCTACTTTGTACCAAAGTAAGGTTTCCCCTCCTCTCCCCCAGACCCCCTCTCCGCCCCTTCCTGCCAAGAAATATCGGAGCCTCAGAAGTAGACTCCGACTCGCACAGAAATCGCCCCCATTGGTTGGGGGCGATTTCCCTATTCTGAGGCACCAATAATTTCTCTTTTTGGTTCTTTTTCTTGTAAAGAAAAAGAACGCCTTCGTTATTAGCGGCAGGTTATGTCGGTTTCGGCTTTCGCTACTTCGTTGTCGAGTTTACCGCAGCGGGCAAGGTCTCCCATTGAAATTATGCCTACGATTTCTTTTCCGGACATTACGGGCAGTCTTCTGACTTGATTAGCGCCCATCGTTTTCGCCGCTTCTTTTACGTCCGAGTCGGGAGAAATGGTATACACGGTTTTGGTCATGATATTTTCAACCGGAGTTTGGATACCGTGACCTTTTGACAAGCCTCTTATTACTATGTCGCGGTCTGTGACTATACCGCATAGTCCTTCGTTTCCGCAAACGGGGATTATACCGATATCCGCTCCGCTCATCAGTTTTGACACGTTTTCGATAGTCATATCGGGAGCGGCGCAGCAGATGTGTTTTGTCATTATATCTTTTACTTTCATTGTTTCCTTCGCCTTTCTATTTCTATTTATAATTTATTTTTTCTTATAAATATGTTTTTTATTCAAGCGAAAAAAATTGGTGGAAACGGTTAAAAATACCGTCCCCGCTGATTTTTTATTCTAAGTTGAGATTTAAAAGATTATAGAACAAACAGGTTTTATTGTTGTAATCTCCTAGGGCGATTGCCGCCTGATACGTCGCCATATCGTCTCTTTTACCGTCCTGGCTGAAAGCAAAGCCGTCAGCTGATTTGACGGTGAAAGTTGCGAGACCGTCTTTGGCTTGCGTGACTTTTTCGTCATTTGCGTTGCGGCATATAAGCGCGGATAACGCGACGGCTGTAGAGTTCGCGTTTTTCGTGCCGGAAGATTGGAATGTCCCGTCGTCTTCCATATTTTGAAGAATAAATTGTAAAGCGTCTCGAAGGTTCGGAGATTCGCCGGAATAAAACAGTATCGGCAGTATTTGCGCGGTTAAGTCTACGTCGCCTTTATCGCCGCTGAACGCGAAACCGCCGTCGGCGCATTGTTTTGACTGAAGATACGCGATAAACGCGTCGCCGGAGAAGTCTATATTGCACGCTTTCAGTCCGTAATACATGAACGCATACAAATTTACCGGCTCGCTTCCGTCGCAGGCTTCTATTTTTGTTTTAAGCTTTGCGCCGAATGTTTGGGCTTCCTCGAAATATTCTATGTCCGCGCCTATATCGGCGGCGATTCCGGCGACAATTAGATAAGTTGACATATTTGCCGTCGTGCCGCCGCCCGCAAGTTTTGTTATAATATCGTCAAAACCGGGATAATCAAGCGGATTTTCTCCGGCGTTGTATACGGCTAATATCTCCCACCAGCTTTTCATCCCGTTTTCACGGTAATATTCGGTGATGTTTTTCAGGTAATCCGCGTTCATTTCCGTTTTTTGCCCGCATGAAGGAAAAGTCAGGATAATAGAAATAAGCAGTATATATATTATTATTTTTAACTTCATCAATTTATCCTTTTCTTGTGAGCCTTTCGGTATCGGACGCGATAACAAGTTCTTCGTTAGTGGGGATTACAAATATTTTCACTTTTGAGTCGGGAGCGGAAACGTCGATCACATCGCCCGAGTATTGTTTCGCGTTTCTGTTTTTTTCAGCGTCGATTTTTACTCCGAGGAATTCCAGTCCTTCAACCGCGCCCGCTCTTACTTCGGAGTTGTTTTCCCCGATTCCAGCGGTAAACACGATCGCGTCAAGACCGCCCATCGCGGCGGAATATGAACCGATATATTTTTTTATTCCGTAGCAAAGGATGTCGAACGTTAAGGCGGCGTCTTCATTACCGGCTGCCCTTGCGTCCATGATTTCGCGCAGGTCGCTGGATATGCCGGAGACGCCGAGCATACCGCATTCTTTATTCATAAAGTCGCGCACCTGGGCTGGATTCATATTTTCTTTTTCCATAATAAACGGGACGACGGCGGGATCCATTACGCCTATGCGCGATCCCATGATTATGCCTTCGAGAGGGGTGAAGCCCATGCTTGTGTCGGCGCATTTTCCGCCTTTTACCGCCGAGATGGACGATCCGTTGCCGAGGTGACAGGTGACAATTTTTGCGGAAGATTTATCACAACCCGCTTTTTCAAGCTCGTTGCCTGCAAGTTCGGAAACGTATTTATGTGAAGTTCCGTGAAAACCGTATCTTCTTATCTTATATTCCTCATAAAACTTTTTCGGCACGGGATACATAAAAGCGTGCTTCGGCATAGTCTGATGGAAAGTCGTGTCGAATACAAGTACCTGAGGGGTATCTGGCATATATTCAAGACATCCGCGTATACCCATAAGGTGAGGTTCGGTATGGAGCGGCGCGAAGTCGATACAGCCCTCGAGTTCTTTTATTACATTTGCGTCCACTATTGTGGATTGGGTAAAGTATGGACCGCCGTGGACTATTCTGTGGCCTATGGCGTTTATTTCGTCCATTGACCTGATAACGCCGTGACCCGAATCGGTAAGCGCGTCTACAAGCGCTTTTATGGCGTAGGTATGCGTAGGCATATCCATTTGCGCGACGTAATCGGGATTGCCTTCCGTTTTGTGGACGATACGGCTTCCGTCGATCCCTATTCTTTCGCATAATCCCTTTGCGAGAACTTTTTTGTTTTCCATTTCAAAAAGCTGATATTTTACAGACGAGCTTCCGGCGTTTAGTACTAATATGAACATTTTCATCCTCCGAAGAAAAGATATTTTTTATTTATGATTATATCATATTATGTTAGTTTTTACAAGAGTAAAATATAAATATAACAATCAAATGTTAATTTGTCACATTTTTCGATTTATTTCATTTATAAAAATATTCCATTTTGACTTTATCCGAATTGAATTTATAGCCTAATTCCTTTATTTCTTTTTCGGTTTTCATGAAATATTTTATTTTTTTATTGCTTTTCATTGTATCGTTGATATCCCATGTAGCGTCGCAGAAAAATATTTCGCCTCCGATCAGAACGGCGTTCCACATATGATTTTCAACCGAATTCGGCGGAGTCCCCGAAACTGAATACGATTTTATTCCCACGGCTTCCGACAATATGTTGAACGCCGCCGATATCCCCTGGCAAACAGCTTTTCGCGTATAGAACACGTTGAACGCCGAAGACGCGGAGTTGAGCTTTACATCTTTTCCCGCCCCATAGTCATACGCGCAGTTTTTTATCAGGTAATCATAGAGCGCGTAAAGCTTTTCTTTATCCGTCATTGAATCTTTTATCAGCCCGGCGGCAATATTCCGCGCCATATCATAGGTCAACGCGATATCTTCCTCAGGCGTTACGGTAAGCGGTATATATGAGAACTCGATTATAGACTCTTGCTCGGGGGTTTTCGCGTTTAATACGACTACGCTCATTATATTCAATTCGGGTTTTCTTATGGTGAGATCAGAAAACACTTCTGCAATCACGCTGTTTTCCATATCAAGATAAAATTCCGCTTTTTCAATTCTCCGAGACGAAATCGCCCATAATAGATCATACATCCGCCATTCCGAGGCGACTTAAGCACGGTTTTAGCGCGTTCGATAACAGCCCCGCTTCTGTATTCGGTCGGGAATTCCGCGTATTTTATAGCTCTGACTAAAAGATCCGCCGCGTCTCCGTAAGTTATTATTTTTTCCGGATAAAAATCACTTTCTTTTCCATCCGCGTATTCTCCGAAAATTACATAACTGTTGATAAGCGCGTTGACGTAACCGCCCGAATAATCCGCATAGTACGGTTCGGATTCATACGCTTCCAATTTGAGGGCGTTTGCCGTCATAATTGCGGCGTCATTCTTTGTCAGCTTGGCGTCGGGAGATATTTTTGATCCGAAATGGGACTGCGGGATAAAATTATGAGCATAAGCGGTGGCGATATAAATTTTATACGGGTGTTTATCCGCGTCGTCATAGTTTGATTCTGTTACTATCGGGCATTTCATCGCCTGAACGAGATATTTTATATATTCCGCTCTCGTAACGGGCGCGTATTGACTGAAAAGAAACGTTTTTTTGCCGTTGTAGAACTGCACGCCGTTTTCGATAAGGAATTCGGCGTTTTGAACGTATGCGTCTTTCTCCGGCGCCGCGTAAGCCGTCAGAGACAGAGACATTATAATAAACGCCGCGGTCAATATATATGCGGCTGGATTTCTCATTTTTAGTTTCACTGTAACAATAATTCCTTCGTTATGTTATATGGTTCCCAGCATTTGCAGGGGCGACCCTCGTAGACCGCCCCTAAATGTCCGTTTATTCCTTCGCTTTTCTTTCTTTTGCTTTATCTGCTTCTGCGGAGTTCTTTGTCGCTTCAGAGGAATTCGCGCGCATTTCTTCCACTGTTTTCGTATGCAGCCTCGCCGCTCCCGCGTAATTCTCCCGTACTTTTATTTTTTTATGTTTAAGACGCTTCTTCGCGGCTTTTATCTCATTCTTATACTGACCGAGCCATTCCTCGCACGCCACAAGCATTTCGTCAACCATTTGCTCTATTTCATAAGTATTGCATACCGCGCCCGTAAGCGGATCAAGCATCATCGCCTGAATCAAAAGATTTCTGTCCGCGTTCACCGCCGCGACGACCGACAATCTCTGAACGGATATGCTCTGGTTGCATACGGCGGCGCAGCCCAACGGCAAATCTCCCACACGCGGTATATTTATGCCGTTCGCGTCCGCATAGCCGGGGACTTCCACTATCGCGTCGTCCGGAAGGTTTGTTATCGCGCCGTTGTTCACGACGTTGAAGTGACCGCGGTAACAGCGTCCCGTTTCAAGCCCTTCTATTATTTTCGCGCCGTGTTCCCCGGAACGCTGGGTTCCGTCGTATTTTTTCGGAGCGGCTTTCGTCCAGTTCGGGAAGTCGGACTCAAACCAGTTGCGACCCTCGGTGCATACTCGCAAATAACCGCCCGTTTCTCCGTTTATCCATGAGCCGAGGTCGATCCAGCCGTTAATTTCATCGGGGCGTTTCCTGTACCATGACACGTACTCGGACAAGTGGCCGTTCGATTCGGTGGAAAAATATCCGAACCAGCGGAGCATATCTATCCTTACTTTTTCCGTTTTTGAATATGTCGGATGTTTTTCAAGGGCTTCAAGGATTTTTCCGGTAAGATCTTCGCCTTTATGCTTAACCTGAATATACCATGTCTGATGGTTGATCCCCGCGCAGATTATATCGACTTCTTCCCTTTTAAGTCCGAGAGCGTCGGCGATAAGCCAGTGACCGCCTTCAACGCCGTGACAAAGTCCTATCGTATTTACCTTCCCGTAATGATTCGCCGCCCATGTGAGCATGGCGTTCGGGTTTGCGTAGTTGAGGTATAAAACGTCGGGAGCGCATACCTCGCGTATGTCTTTACAGAAGTCGAGCGTAGCTTTGACTCCGCGCTGACCGTACATGATGCCTCCGGCGCACAAAGTATCGCCCACGCACTGGTCGACGCCGTATTTGAGAGGGATGTTTATATCCGTTTCAAAGGCTTCAAGCCCGCCGATCCTCGCGCAGCAGATAACGTATTTTGCCCCGGCAAGTCCGGCGCGGCGGTCAAGCGTGGGAAAAATCCTGATGTTCAGGCCGTTGGAGTCAATGTCCCTCTGACATAGCTGGGTGACCATATCCAGATTCTTTTGATTGATGTCGATAAATGAGATCTCGCAGTCCCGGAATTCGGGGACCGAGAGCAGGTCGCACAGCAGCGTCCTTGTGAACCCGATACTGCCCGCCCCGATAAAAGCTACCTTAAATGACATAAAAACCTCCTGATTATATTAATTTTTATTTATTATATGTTGAAATATTAATAAATTTATGGTAAAATCAATCGTATTCCCGTAATATTTTATTAATGCGGAGACGGTATGAAAAGTCAGATTGAAGCGTTTTTGATTATAGCAATAATAGTTTTGATGGTCGTATTTTTATCGCTCTATTTCATGAAGAACAAACAATATAAAAAGCTCCGTTCGGCGATAAACGCGAAAGGGAATAATTATCATCTGCTTTCCGCGCTGAAAATCACCGAGAAACTTCAGTTTTACGAGGCGAAGCTTGATTTATACGAGCAGGTGTCGTCCGTGGGGACGCTTGTTTTCAATTATGACCCGCAGGAATTTTTTATCGACAAAAACGGTCTTATGCTTATCGGCGGGGAAGACGGGATCATATCGTATAAAGAATTTGAAAAACTTGTTCACGGGGAGGATATTGATATTTACCTCGATATTTTCGACGCGGAAAACATCAGGCGTTCCGAAAAAGCGGACGAAACGTTTATTATCAGGCTAAAAGATTTAAAGGAAGGCGTATATGAGCGTTATCTTTTCAAAATAAAACCCCTCTATAATGAGGACGGGGACATACTTTATTTATTATGCGCGTTTATCCGTCTTGAGGAAAATTAAGCACTCCCATTATATCACACATAAAATAATTTTACAATAAATTTTGAAATTATAAAACTTAAAATCAGGAAGGAAAATTTAAAATGTTGTCTATCAGAATCGAAAAACTAACCTACGCTCCCAAAATAAAACCCAAATCGGAGGAAATGTTATTCGGAAAGAACTTCTCCGACCATATGTTTCTCATGAACTATGACGAAAATAAAGGCTGGCACGACCCGCGCATTATTCCTTATCAGACCCTTTCGCTTGCGCCGTCCACAATGGTGTTTCATTACGGGCAGGAGCTTTTCGAGGGCTTGAAGGCTTACAGGACTAAAAACGGCGAAATCCAATTATTCCGTCCAGAAAAAAATATCGAACGTATGAATAATACGTCCAGAAGGCTCTGCATACCAGAAATTGATCCGTCGGACGCGCTGCAGGCGATCAAGGAAATCGTTAAAACCGACTCGGACTGGGTTCCGCATGAAGCCGACCATTCTTTATATATACGCCCCTTTATAATCGCTACCGATCCTTTTATAGGCGTTAAACCATCGTCTACCTACCTGTTTATGATTATATTGTCGCCTGTCGGTTCATATTATCCGGAGGGAATAAATCCGGTAAAAATATACGTCGAAAACGAATATGTACGGGCTGTAAAAGGCGGTATCGGCGCGTCGAAAGCCGGCGCGAACTATGCCGCGTCGCTGAAGGGGCAGGATAAAGCGAAGCATCTCGGTTACACGCAGGTATTATGGCTGGACGGAGTAGAGAGAAAATATATCGACGAAGTCGGGACAATGAACGTATTCTTTGTTATCGACGGAGTCGTAAAGACTCCCGCGCTTGAGGGCAGCATCCTTCCCGGAGTAACCCGCGACTCGTGTATTCATATACTTAAAAGCTGGGGATATAAAGTCGAGGAAACGCGGGTGGCTTTGCAGGAAATAATCGACGCGAGCAGGAACGGCAAACTAAACGAGGCGTTCGGCACGGGAACGGCGGCGGTAATCTCCCCTATCGGCACGCTGAACAACGGCGGAGAGGAAATCATAATAAACAACGCCGAAATCGGCCCGATAGCAAAAAAGTTATACGATACAATAACGGGAATCCAATACGGCGAAATAAAAGACGAGTTTGGCTGGACTTTAACAGTTTAGAGTTAGTGGTATGAGATATATCATCGGCGAAGACAGAAACGGAATGACGGTTAAAGAATTTTTGAAAAAAGAAATCATGGCGTCGTCGCGCATTATCATTGAAATGAAAAAGCGCGGCGACGGCATATTAATAAACGGCAGCCGGGTAACGGTGCGGCGCGTAATGAAAACGGGCGATATTCTCGAATTGAATTGCGGGGACTCCCCTCAGCTCGGAATTATGCCGGAAACGCGGTCTTTTTATGAAAACGACGGTCTTTTACCCCTTCTTGATATTCTATATGAAGACGATTATATCCTGTGCGTAAACAAGCCCGCGAATATGCCTACGCATCCTTCGCGCCGTCATTATGACGATACGCTCGCGAATATGATCGCCGCGTATTATAAACAGTCGGGGGCGTATTATCTTTTCCGCGCCGCCAACAGGCTTGACGCCGACACGTCCGGTCTTGTCCTGATCGCGAAAGATAAATTATCTTCATACAAGCTGAACGAGGCTATAAAAAACGGCGAAATACATAAAACATATTTTGCCGCCGTAAAAGGGGACATAAATAATATCGGCGTTTGCGCCGCGAGTCCGATACTCGGCGAAAAAAACGGCGTTTATACCGTTAACGCGGCAATACGTCGGGAAAGCGAAGGTTCTCAGAAACGTATATGCGCGCCGGACGGCGACTCAAGCGAAACAAAATTCAAAGTTTTATCGTCAAACTGTAAGTATTCAACGCTGGAAGTATATCCTGTTACCGGGCGCACCCATCAGATAAGAGTACACCTGTCGGAACTCGGCTATCCGATCCTCGGCGACGTTTTATACGGAAGCGGAGACCATGATGCGCCGCGTCAGGCTTTGCACTCTTCGGGACTGCGGTTTAAACATCCGCATACGGGAGCAATTCTGGATTTGAATTGCCCGCCGCCGATTGATTTACAACGGTTTTTATGATGAACGGAAAATAATCGATTCATACGGCGCAGACGGGACGTAATAAAAATCTGTTCACCCTGTCTAACGAGGTAATAATGCAAGGAAATATTCTTGAAAACAATATAAAAAATGAAAAAATCATAACAAAATTCCATTTAATTATATTAATATGTGGCGCGCTGTCCGCCGCCGTGCTAATAATTGCGCGGAATGTTGAAATTTTCGCCAACTTTATTTCAAATACTCTGTCTTATTATATAAGATGGCTTTTTTCGCGCGTCACTTACTTCATTCCTTTTTCGCTCGCGGAATTTTTACTGTATCTTTCCCTACTGTTGGCAATACTATTTCTCGTGAACTTCAATATACGGCTGTTCCGCAAGGAAGGCGCGCGGGAGAAATTGGCTTTCGCCGCGAAAAATCTGTTGAACGTCGTTTCGTTTGGAGCGGCCATATTTATTCTTTTTGTTTGGACTCTTGGGACGCTGTACTGTAAAACTCCGGTAGAAAAAAGCGCCGGTCTGAGCCGTGAAAAAGTAAGCGCGGAAGAATTATACAACGCTTTTATCATTCTTGCGGACGAACTCGAAAAGATAGACCTTTCGCCTTATGTCACGGGCGGGTTAAGCACGGCAATGCCGTACGGTTACGCCGAAATGAGCCGTCATATCAACGAATCCTTCGATAGGATGTCGGATCAATTCTTATATTACGATAACGTTCCGGTGCGCGTGAAGCCCGTTATAATGTCCGAAATCATGTCGCGGATGCACATAACGGGAGTATACTCATTTTTCACTGGCGAATCGAATATAAACGCTATCTTCCCCGATTATTCCCTCCCCTTCACCGCCGCGCATGAAATCGCGCATATACGGGGGGTCGCGAGGGAAGACGAGGCTAATTTCACCGCGTTTCTGATATGCTATAACAGCGGCGACCCGTACGTAAAATACAGCGGCATAGTCAATATGATAGAATACTTATCGTCCCCGTTGTACGGTGCGGACAAAGACCTTTATACCAACGCTTTTTCAAAACTTGGGCAAACGGTAACCGACGAATTCCGCGGTTTTAATGACTTTTTTGAAAAATACAGGCATACGGAAATAGCTAAGGTCGCCGAAAAAGTAAACGATACTTACCTTAAATCGCAGGGGCAGGAAGAAGGAACAAAAAGCTACGGAATGGTCGTAGATCTCGCGACGGCTTATCTTCTTAAAAAATAACGGGTCTGATACGTGAAAGGAGCGGGATGGTGAAAGCCGATAAAAAGTATATAATGACAATTATAATTTTATCCGTCATATTTATCGGGCTTGGGAAATTTATTTTTATCCCGGTAGAATCCGCATCCGTCCCCACCCTTTTCATAAACGACAAGGCATGGGAAAATGAAAAGACGTTTCCGGTCGAAGTAATAGACGGAGTCGAATATGTGCCGCATTTAATTTTCCCGTTTTTACCCAGAGTGGAAGCGGGCTACGACGGGAGTTCATTTTACCTCTGGAATAAAAAAAACAACGCCTTTATTGCGTTTAACGTAAACACGCGGAAAGCGTACGACGGAAACCTGAATGAAATCGACATACCTGTTGTAACTCTTAACAGCGCGTATTATATTCCGGCTGCGAAAGTCGCGGGGATTTTAGGCGTGGAATTCGAAATAGACACTGTGCTCCATGTCGTGAGGATAAAGAACTCTTCCGCGTTAGTGGCGACTTTAGCGGAGCTTATCGCGCCGTATACGGAAGAACCGACTACGGAGCCGACCGTCGCCGTTACGGAAGAACTGGCTGTATTGCCGCCTCCTGCCGCCAAAATCACGGAACCGACCGTCCCCGCGCCAAGTACGGAACCGACGACCACAGAAGACAGAACGCCGCGTGAAAACCGCGTTGCTTTTGAGAATTTTATAGAAACAAGCCGGATAGTATATAATGAAAACAATATGTCGGATGAAAAAACCGCGTATATGAAAAGCGGCAATCTTTCCGCAATACTTGACATATTAAGCGAAAACAATTATAAAACCGTGTTTTTTTTCGACAGCGGTGAAATCGGGTCTATACCTGAGATAATTAATGAAATATACGCTCGGGGACATGAAATAGGAATAAAAATCAAAAACGGGCTCGAAGATTTAAGCGCTTATGAAAATCTGAAAGACGAGCTTGACCGCGCTAACGGCGTTATATATTCGATAATAAAGAAAAAAGCGCAGTTGTATTTGTTAAGCGACGATTTTTACGGCGACGGGTTCAAAATCACGCTGTTTGAATACAGCTTACGGCGGCACGGATATTTTTTGTACAGGGTCAATAAAAACAGCTCGGGAGTCTTCGGAGCGGGGCAGACGGAACTGTCTCTTGACGGCGTAATAAGACGGGAAGAATTAAATACTTTTCTGATAAACGTCCGGACAGACCGGCCCGAACCGATACGCTGGCTGTTTGACATATCGAGGCAAAAAGACTATATAAAACTAAACGGTATAAACATTTCAAATCTTGAAGAATAAATTATAAATTCCAAACCGGGGGATGATTTTATGGGAAACAAGCTTTTAATAATAGAGGACGAGCCGAATATTTCCGATATAATAGCGATAAACGCGGAAATAAACGGATATGTGTGCGACGCGGCGTTCGACGGCGAAGCGGGGTATAATATGGCGCGCACGGACGCTTACGATCTTATTCTGCTCGATATAATGCTGCCCAAAATGGACGGGTACGAAGTATGCCGCAGACTCCGCGCGGAAGGCGTAAACACTCCCGTAATAATGGTGACGGCAAGAGAACAGGAAGCGGATAAAGTGCTCGGTCTTGAACTGGGCGCGGACGATTATATTCTCAAGCCTTTCAGCGTCAAGGAACTTATGGCGCGTATAAAGGCAAACATACGGAGGTCGTCGGGCGAAGCCGTACCGGGTAAGAAGAACGACGGCGTTTATACGGTCAAAAATATAACTATTGACAATGAGAAGTATGAAATAAAGAAGAACGGCGAATATATAAAGCTGTCGAAAAATGAATATGAGCTTCTTTCATTCCTCGCGAAAAACGCGGATAAAGTATTTTCGCGGGAAGAACTGCTTGAATCGGTCTGGGGATATGAAAACTTTTACGGCACCGTCCGCACGGTCGACGTGACGGTGCACAGACTCCGCGGCAAAATCGAGGATGATCCTTCCAACCCGACTTTAATAATTACCGTGAACAAAAAAGGCTGGTACCTGAACAGCGGGGAATAAATTTTAAAGGATAATTATGCTGTATAAAAGTTTAAATTTCAAGCTGATCCTGTTCTTTGTTTTGTTTATAATCATAATAATAGCGATTATCGGAACAATAATGCTTAACAGCATCTTTCGGTTTTATATCGGCGAATTCAAGGATGCGATAGAAGAATGTTTCAAGCCGAAATTCATAGCCGATCTGAAATCGGATATGAACGATGATTTTTATTATGAAAATATGAAAGGCATGATCTCCATGTACGCCGGGGAGCTCGGCATAGATCAGTACCGCGACTTCTATATCCTCGACATGAACGGCGACGTTCTCGACGGTACTGACCCCGACGTCAAAGCTCCGGTGAAAACGGCGAATATTTTAGCCGCGATGAACCGGCGCAACGGCGACGACGTCGTTTTCGGCGCGGATTATATGGATTACGCGATTTATATAAACAATAACGGCGAAGGGGAAGATTTCCGCGAGTGTGTGATATATATATACGACACGCAGGACAGGATGCGTAAATTTACATGGAATCTTTTTACCATAATAATACAAGCCCTGCTGATTTCGCTTGTAATAGCTATACCGCTGTCTTTTTTCTTTGCAAACGCGATCGCGTCGCCTATCAAAAACATTACGGACGGCGCAAAAAAATTATCGGAAGGCGAGTTCGAGGGGAAGCTTGAACTAAAGTCAAACGACGAAATAGGGACGCTTATAACGGCGTTCAACAATATGTCGGACAATCTGAAAAACATGATGGACGAAGTTTCAGGCGAGAGGGAAAAACTGGAAACGATATTCCTTTATCTTCAGGACGGCGTTTTCGCCTTTGCCGCGGACGGCGCGCTTCTGCATATAAACCCGCGCGGGACTGAACTGTTCGATTCCGAAATCAGTTATAACAGTTCTTTTTCCGATTTGACCGGGCTGCTGAATTTAAGGGTAGATGTAAAGACGGTCGAAGAAAAGAACAGCGTAAAAATCCACGACGTAGTGTATGCGGATAATTATTTCGACGTAAATTTCGGCACGTTCAAATACAAGGAAGACAAGTATACAAAAGAGGGCATAATAGTAGTCGCGCAGGATATAACGCAGCGGTACGCGGTGGAAAGGGCGCGGCGGGAATTTTTTCAAACGTATCGCATGAATTGAAAACGCCGCTCACGTCGATAAGGGGAGCTGTGGAGACGCTGCTTGAAAACGAGGGAATCCCGTCCGCGAGAAAAGAAAAATTGTTGAATATGGCAATCGGCGAATGCAACCGCATGACAAGGCTTGTGGAGGAATTACTGCTCGTATCGAGGATAGAAAACAGGAAGATGCTGTGGAAGTTCTCGAACGTAAACGTGGCGGAGCTGGCGGAGAATATCCACATCGCGCTTGAAGGCGAAGCGAAGAGAAAAAACCACGAGTTCATACTTGTAAAAGAAGACAACCTGAACGATATTTACGCCGACAGGGAACGGATTGAACAGGTGCTTACGAATATAATATCAAACGCGATAAAATATACGCCGGAAGGCGGTCAGATATTATTCAACGTGCAAAATTACATTTCCCCGAGAAGGGAGTCCCCGCCGCGAAGGGGCGGCGATTTCAGGGGGGTAAAATTTATTGTTTCCGACAACGGCGTGGGAATACCGAAGGAAGACCAGCCGCATATATTCGAACGGTTTTACCGCGTGGATAAGGCGAGGTCGACGGCGGCGGGCGGCACCGGGCTCGGTTTGTCGATTTCAAGGGAATTAGTCCGCGCTCATAAAGGTCAGATAAATATGTGGAGCGAGGAGGGGGTCGGCACTACAATGACGGTAATCCTCCCGTCCATGCCGGAAGCAGACTCTCCGCATGAAGGTCAGACCTACTCATACGCTCCGGACGCGTATGAAATATAAACCCGCGGCGAATATTCTAAAAAGGAGGAAGGAAAAATTGAAGAACGCGCGCGTAAAAACCACGGTTCTTAGGATGCTGGATATAGCCGGAGTGACGGTAATATATCTTCTCACTTTTTCCATGCTTCTTTTCGCGGGAATATATATAAATATGCGCCAGAATTCCGCTATCAAAACAAATATGCCTACGGAAAAACTGAAAGCCCTTGAACATTCAAAATCCGGGCCGACTACGCAGAACGATACTTTTTGCCTTACGCCCGTGGAATATGTCGTCAGCGCAAAAAAAAATACAGGTTCCTGCTTCAACAACGGCGGGCTGATGCGGACGCTGCTTGAAAGGAATAAAAATATTATAGCGTCTTTGTGCCAAAACAACGCGGAATATGCAAAAGCTTCCCCCGACGAAGGGAAAAAAATCTGGGACGACGCTTTTGAACATGATAATTTTATTTATATAAAATTCGCGAACGAATTTCTGTCCAAGATTATATACGACGCGTTCAAGGAACACTTCAGCCTTGCTTCGGAAGGAGGCGGCGCGGAAAATACGGGGGAAGAAATTTCCGCTTCCGTCGGCGAAACGGCGGATATATATATCTACGAGCTTATAATCATTCCGGAAAAAAACGGCGAGTGTAATTATTATGCGGTTTCGCGTGACAAAAACGCCGGTATAACCTTGATTTATCCTAATGAAGAGACGTCGAAAGCATATAACAGCGAAACGATAATCGCATATAATAATATTGAAGGGCTTATTTCCTGCGGTTTTTTACGCGATTTTGACGATTTTGACGCTTACAGCAATATAAAGCTCCCCGCCGAAGCCGTCGTCTTCAGGGAGGATACCTTCGCCGAAATTCTCTATACGGATAATTCGCTTTTTTTTAACGCGGATAATACTATTGACACGAAAATGTCATGGATTAAAAATTTCTTCGACTTTTTTGACTTCAACCTTGAAAAAATCAAGCCGTACGTATTAAACGGCATCGCCTCTTACTTTTCGCCTTCTTCCGGGATATTGAAATTTTCCCCCGGCGGATTGATACAGTATAATTCGCAGAGCGATTCGGAAGGTTTGAATCTTGAAAAGCTTCTTTATTTCCGTTCCGATTCTTATACGTCCGCGGACAAGCTTGCGGCGGCTTTCAATTTTGCGGATATCTGCCGCGACCTTTTTGTAGGCGACAAGGTTTCGCTGCAATTAAACGGAATTTCATTCGACGATGAAAACGGCGCGGTTGTCTATACTTTTTCATATTATTTCAACAATATGCTTATATACGGAAAAGATAAAATGACCGACGCGCTGACCGTTAAAATCAAAAATAATATTGTGATTGAAATAAAATTTTATCCCATGCTGTTCTACATGAAGGAAGAAAACATAAAAAATATAAATCAGATCCCGGCATTTAAACATATATTGAACGGTTTTGATTCATCCGGCGGCGCGGAACGTACGATAAAAAGTTTCAATCTCAATTATTTTTTCGCCGAAACCGGGAAAAAAATGTTTCCGGTCTGGACGGCGGTCGACGCTGAGGAGGTAAAGGGATATTGAACACGGCTAAGACAAAAACATTGATTGTCGTTTTACTCGTTGCTGTAAATCTGTTTTTTATTTACAATATTATAAAAATGAACGATGAAAAATCCAAAATATCGGCAAGAATGATCGACGATACTATAGCTATACTGAATTCAAGGGGTATCGTTATAGATAAGAGCATAATCGTACGGAAAAAACCTTTCTATAAAGCGTACGAAGGAAGCCTCTCGAAAAAAAGAGACACGGAAAATTATATAATAAGCTATAAGGAAATCGCCACGCGGATAACCGGCGCGGAAATAAAAGAAGAACCGCTGCATCTTCCCGACGGAACGCTGTATATAGCCGGGGATTACAAATTCAAATTTCTGAACGGCGAATCCGATAAAGCTAATATGTTCGCAGTGTCTATAATCAAAAACGAATACGAAAATCTCTCGGCTTTATTCGATATGGAGCCCCTGGAACCGAAGATAAGGGAACTCCTCGCCTCCGGGAAACCGCCGTCGGGAAAAAACAGGAAGGAAGCCGCGGAGGCGTTGAACAGATTTTTCGGCGGGTATAAAATGACCGAAAACAATTACCGTATATTATACGCGGATAAACAGTACGGCGAAAATAAAATATGCGCCGTGATAAATCAGACCCACAACAATCTTTCGATAGCGAGCAATTACGTTTACGTTGAAATATGCGAGAATGAAGTGGCGTATTTCAGGGGGAATTATTTTTTCCACGATTTTACTGCGGGCTATGACATAAACCTTTTCGACAGCGTAAATCTGCTCCTGAATATCAGCGCGAAGGAAAATAATATATTGAAAAACAATTCTCTCGTCAATATGGAGCTTGTTTATTATCCCTCGAACATGGGAGCCGACAATTTTTATCTATTGCCTATGTGGCGGCTTGAATTCGCCGACGGCAGCAGCCATATTTTCCATTCGCTTACCGGCGAAGAAACGGGATTATAAATATTTTTTATAAAATTTATTGAAATAGGGTTGTTTTATCAGAAATTTGTGGTATAATGAGAAGCGTATATTTTATTTTCATTGTATTATATTAAATATTATGGAAAAAATAAAATAAAAGAATTATAAAATTTTAACATATATACGGAATATGACCAGCCGTTATATTCCCATAAAACAACATATTAATAAAAATTTTAAAGAGGTGCGTATTACTACATGGATAAAATCATAATTAACGGAGGAGCTCCGTTATATGGTGAAATAGAAGTCAGCCCGATGAAAAATGCCGCCGTCGCGGTCATAATGGGCAGCCTGCTCGTTGAAAACGGAAAATGTATAATAGAAAATCTTCCCGATATAAGCGACGTTGCCGTTTCCTTTGAAATATTCAGGCATATGGGATCTAAAATAAGAAGGATAAACAAAACCACGTACGAACTCGACAATACAAATATACGCTGGGGCATAGCCCCTTATAAGCTTGTCAGCAAAATGAGAGCGTCAACTTACCTCATGGGGGTTGAACTCGGACGCTTCAACCACGCGTACGTCGCCCACTCCGGCGGCTGCGACTTCGGGTCGCGCCCCATTGATTATCATATAAAGGGCTTTGAAGCCCTCGGCGCGACGTTCAGCATTGAGGACGGCGGATTTTATAAACTCGACGCGCCGGACGGTCTTGCCGGAAATCAGATATTTTTAGACTTTCCTTCAGTCGGCGCGACTATAAACATAATTTTAAGCGCGGTAAAGGCGAACGGTCTTACAGTAATAGAAAACGCGGCAAGAGAGCCGCACGTCGTTGACCTTGCGAACTTCCTTAACGCCTGCGGAGCCGAAATATCCGGCGCGGGCACCGACGTAATAAAAATAAAAGGCGTGGAAGCCTTATACGGCTGCACGTACGCCATTATCCCCGACATGATTGAAGCGGGAACGTTTATGACAATTCCCGCCGCCGTAAACGGATCGCTGAAAATAACAAACATCATCCCCAAACATTTGGAATCAGTCACGGCAAAGCTGATCGAAATGGGCGTTGAAGTTGAAGAACTCGACGACGCCGTTATCGTAACCAAAACAAAGAAATTAAACAAGGTTAATATAAAAACCCTTCCGTATCCCGGCATCCCGACAGATATGAATCCGCAACTATGCGTCCTTATGTGTCTCGCCAACGGAACAAGCACTATGACGGAAGGCGTATGGGATCACAGATTCCAGTATTGCGAAGAACTGACGCGTATGGGCGCCGATATCAAAGTCAACGGAAGAATCGCGGTCATAAACGGCTCGGGCGTACTCAAACCCGCCGTCGTCCGCGCAACTGATTTAAGAGCTGGCGCGGCAATGATTGTCGCCGGACTCGCCGCAAAAGGCAAAACCGAAATCGAAGACATTTACCATATTGAACGCGGCTACGAAAATATAGTCGAAAAAATCAGGAAAATCGGCGGCGATATCAAAAAAATTCAATATCCCGACCCTATGGCATACGAAACCGCCAATTAAATCAAACGCGCTGACGCGTCTGAAACAGAGCAGGGGATCTCTTACTTTGATGAAAAGTAAGAGATCCCCTGCTCTTTGTACTTGAAAAGAGTGTGTAAAAATTACGGTCGCCGCTCTTCCTCCGTTCATAAATCCCAACGCTCCGGCATATATTTGGTATGGAATTAAATTGCCTTTGTCAATTTTGAAAAGGAGATAAAATGAAGTATTTGGGCGGAATATTTTTTTTGTTTTTGCTGTGGGTAATGATTTTTCTGGCGTTGGCGGCGGGCGGCGAAACAGCCGTTGAGGAGAAAATCATTATTGAGACTGAGGAAATAAATCGTATATATTCATCATACTTTGCTGATGAACCCGAAATTTCGCCGGAAACGGATAATGACGGGCTGATTTACAGCTATACGCCCGAGTATGACGGGGAAGAAGTTTTGATCAGGGTCGCGGATCCTTCGGGACAGGTGTCGGAAGTTAAACTTGAAGAATACCTTGAAGGCACTGTTTTCGCGGAAATGCCGGCAAAGTTTGAACCGGAAGCCCTTAAAGCCCAGGCGGTCGCCGCAAGAAGCTACTGCTACTATAAAATGGCGCACAGCGATTCCGCGCCCGATTCCGTACATCCGGAAGCCGACGTGTGCAATGATTATACCCATTGTAAGGCTTATATGAATTATGAAACCGCTTGCCAGACATACGGAGAGCCGTATGCAGAAGAAGCGTTCGATAAAATCCGCGGGGCGATTTCTTCCACCAAGGACGAAATCCTTGTTTATGACGGCGAACCCGCGCTTGCCGTCTTTCATTCTATGTCCGAGTCCTTTACCGAGTCCGCCGAAAACGTATGGGGCGGAGACGTTCCTTATCTTGTCTCCGCCCCTACTCCCGAAAATAACGATACGGAAAATATTTGCTCCGAAATCGTATTTTCCGGCGCTGACATTATAAAAATACTCAGTCAGAACGGCTATGCCTGCAATCCGGATAATCCCGATCCGGTAATCTCGCTTAACGATTCCGGACGCGTAGGATATGTCATTATCTTCGGAGTCTCAGTTCCCGGAGTGGAATTCCGGCGTATTTTTTCGCTGCGTTCCGCTGATTTTTCCATCTTCTTTGACGCGGACTCCAATCAATATATAATTTCTGTGTACGGCATCGGCCACGGAGTAGGAATGAGCCAGCACGGCGCGAATCTCCTCGCGCTGAACGGCTTCTCTTACCGCGATATCCTATTCCGCTATTACTCCGGCGTTTCTATTTTTAAAATCGGGTGATATTTTATTTGCGCAGGTATGCTTCGGCGGCGGCGAGCGCGTCTAGGATCGCGGTTATGCGGGAGTTGATTTCTTCATCTGTAAGCGTGCGGTCGGGATGCGAAAAGATCAGCGAGTACGCGAGACTTTTTTGCCGGATTCGATTTTGTCGCTTAAGCGTATACGTCGAACAGTTCGGCTTTTTTTATCAGTTCTCCGCCCGCAGCCAGAATTCGGTCGCGGATCGCCGCCGCTTCGGCGGAAACCGGACAGATCAACGCAAGATCGCGCGCGACCGCCGGGTATTTTGCGGGAGGCGTAATGGTTATATCGTCCGTATACAGCGAATAGACAGCGTCGAGGTCAAGTTCCGCGCAATATACGTTTGACGGGAGTTCAAATTTATCCGCGATCAACGGGTGGATTTCGCCCATTATACCGAGATACACCCCTGATTTATCGTATATTTGCGCGCATTTTCCCGGATGGAACGCGGACGATAAAATGTTGTCCCCGCCGCCCGATTTATACGCAATACTTCCGATGTCTATACGAGCTGCGGAAAGTATGTTTTCCACATATCCTTTAAGCGCGTAAAAATCGCTTTTTCCGCCGTCCGACAGTCCGATTGACATTGCGTTTTGTTCATGCGCGGGAGTTTCGCCTTTTACGTCCGCGACGATTCCCGGTTTTTTATGGTATACCCTCGCTTAGGTTTCATAGAAATATACTGCATCGTTTTTCAAGGCGCGGTTGCGGGCTGTCACTTCAAGCATGCTTGGAAGAAGGGCTGTACGCATTACGCTTACTTCTTCTCCGATCGGATTGATAATACGGATTGCGTCCGAAAGCTTTCCGTCGAAACGCGCATAGATTTTCGGGTTCGTGAACGATAGAGTGCAGATTTCATACAATCCCATGCCCGAAGCGATCTCGTGAAGACGGCGATTGAATTTTTGCCGACGCGTGCGCGACCCTAATGTCCGGCTGTGATTTTTTTCCGCGTGTTCGCTCCCCCCTACGTTATTATAACCGTAAATACGCGCTATTTCCTCAGCAAGGTCTGCTGTCATACGAACGTCGGCGCGGTAATACGGGACAAGAACCAAGCCGTCTGAAATTTTGAAATCAAGAAGCCTCAGAATACGCGTCATTTCGGTTTCGCTTATATCCGAACCGAGAAGCGCGTTTATTTTTTCGCTTTCAAGCGGTATCGCGAGGGACTGGGGAACCGAATTATTTATGTCTATTACGCCGCCTACTACTGTTCCGCAGTCTAAAAGCTCGATCAGTTCGCAGGCGCGGTTCAGCGCTTCAAGCGTCAGTTCGGGCGGAAGCCCTTTCTCAAATCGAGAAGAGGAATCGGTTCTCATGCCGAGAGCTTTCGCTGTCATTCTGATTGATTTGCGGTTGAAGTTCGCCGACTCGAATATTACTGTAGACGTATCTTCGCGGATTTCGCTGTTCTCGCCACCCATCACTCCCGCGACCGCCACCGCCCGTTCGCCGTCCGCGATAACAAGCATTTCGGGCGACAAGTCATGCGGCTGAGAGTCCAATGTCGTTATTTTTTCGTCAGGATTAGAGTTGCGGACAATTATTCTATTGCTTTGCAGAAATCTATAATCAAACGCGTGCATCGGCTGCCCGTATTCAAGCATTACGAAATTCGTTATATCGACTATATTATTGATAGGGCGTATATCGCAGGCTGTAAGGTATGACCGCAGCCACAACGGCGACGGAGCGATCTTTACGTTTTTCACAGCTCTTGCCGTATACCGCGGGCATAAAGTCCCGTTCCTTACTTCAACGGATACGTAATTTTTTACGTCGTCCGATACATCCTCTTTATTCAACGAAGGGAGGCGCGGAGTATATTTTTGTCCGTACGTTGCCATACTCTCGCGCGCAAGATTTATAGCCGCAATACAGTCGGGACGGTTTGAGGTAAGCTCGAATTCCACCGCCGCGTCGCGCAGCATAAGACATTCAGCCGCGTCTTTCCCTATATCCGCGTCCGAAAATTCGCTGTTCAGGATCAGTATGCCATCTTCCTCGGCATATGGGAAGTAGTTCTTAGCAACGCCGAGTTCCTGATACGAACACAGCATTCCTTCTGATTCCACTCCGCGCAGTTTCGACTTTTGTATCTTCTTTCCGCCGGGCAGCGTGGAATTATGCAAAGCAACGGGAATTATATCGCCGACCGTCAGGTTTTTCGCGCCTGTGACGATAATCTTTTCGCCGTGACTCCCCGCGTTGATTTTACATATCAAAAGTTTGTCCGCGCCGGGATGCGGATCTATACTCAGGATTTTCCCTATGACGACATTCTTTATTTCGCCGCCCAGTATTTCATATCCTTCCGCTTTTGTGCCCGTATTCGTCATTTTATCGCAGTATTCTTTTATTTTGGCTTCGTCGTGGACGTCAATGCCCAGATTTGTATAATAGTTTAATAAATTTATTGATAATATCATATTTTCACACCACTCTTACTATTTAGAATTGTTCTAAGAAACGAATATTGTTCTCGAACAGATAGCGCAAGTCCCTTATGCCGTATTTCGCCATCACTATTCGGTCTACGCCCATCCCGAACGCAAAGCCCGCGTATATGTCGGGGTCAATGCCGCAGCCTTTCAGTACGTTCGGATGTACCATCCCGCAGCCTAATATCTCTATCCAGCCTTCGCCTTTGCACACCGAACAGCCTTTTCCCCCGCATACGAAACAGGAAATATCCACTTCCGCGCTCGGTTCCGTGAACGGAAAATGGTGCGGTCTGAAACGTATCTTCGTTTCCGAACCGAACATCTCCGCCGCGAATATTTCAAGCGTTTCCCGCAATTCCCGCATTGTCACCCCTTTGTCTACCACAAGTCCCTCGATTTGATGGAACATCGGCGAATGCGTCGCGTCTACTTCGTCAATCCGGAAAACGCGTCCCGGACATACCATCCTCAACGGTGGCTTGTTGATCTCCATGAAGCGCACCTGAGACGGCGAAGTTGCGGTACGCAGCATTATTTCCGAATCATCGTGTTCCCCGCCGGTTTTTTGATATAAAAGGTATCCTGCTCATCGCGGGCGGGGTGATCTTCCGGAATGTTCAACGCGGTGAAATTATAATATCCGTACTCGACGTCCGGGCCTTCCGTCACCGTGAAGCCCATCCCGATAAATATATCTTCAAGCTCGCCCATAATTTTAGAGATCGGGTGGCGGTTCCCTACCGATATCTTCTTCGCCGGAAGCGTCACGTCTAAAGTCTGCGAATTTATATTCCGCGTCATCTCCGCCTGCAACAATTCTTCCTTTTTCAAGCGGATCAGTTCTTCGATTTTATCGCGTATCTCGTTCGCAAACTGTCCTACCTTCGGACGTTCATCCGGCGGGAGCGTCCCCAACTGCTTTAACACATTTGTAAGCTCCCCTTTTTTGCCTAATATCGCCACTCTTACCTGTTCGAGTTCTTCTTTTGATAAGAAACTGCGTATATTTTCGGCTGTGTTGTTTAACATGATCCGTAATTTTTCGCGTATTTCATCGTTCATGATTTTTTCTCCTTTACAAAAAAAATCCGTCCCGTCCTGAAACAGACTGATACTGCAGTCTTTTTCGGGACGAAACGGAAATAATAATTCCATTCCGCGGTACCACCCAAATTGCACAATTAAGTAATGTGCCGCTTATTTTCAGCGCGTTCACGCCAGCCGACATAATAACGGCGCTGGTCATTCCGTACAAAGCTGCTTCGCAAATTATTTTTCACTTTGTCCGTTCGGAAGCGAAATGCGACGGAAATAATTTGACCTGTTCTCAGCCATGACCGGTCTCTCTGTGCTATAGTGTCTTTCTGCCGCCAACTTCTTCATCACGTTTGATATGAATTTATTATACGCTTTTCTTTAAGATTTGTCAAGCGTTTTTTAACTGTCAAAAAAATTCCGCTTGAGATTATGAACAAAGTGTGAAAAACAAGGCGTTTTTATTATTGATTTTCTTGTATTTTAATTCCATTTTTGTAAAAATTTAAACAAATTGCCGTAAAATCAGATGAAACAGCCCCGCTTTGCATTGAGAAAATCCGGGGACGATTTTGCCTTTTTTTTATGTTATTATGGTATCAGTGAAAATTGGGTGAAAGGAAATCAGCATGAGCGGAGAAAAGTTGAATATCATACACGATAAGCTTCTTGATAAAATGATCGACGATGAATTTGATAAATCCCTAAAAGAAGAAGCGGCAACATATAAAATTTTAGCCGAAACTCTTCCGCCTGAGCGCCTATTCAGTCGCCGATTCTCCCTCTTATTCCGGTCTCCCCGCAAGATTTCTCGGCAAGGCTTTCGTTGACGTTTATCGCGCAATCTCCGACAGACGGTACCGTCACTTTGATTTCAAAGGCGGACGCGGTTCGCTGAAATCAAGCTTCTGCGCTCTTGTACTCGTTGACGAAATCATGCGTAATCCCAATATATGCGCCGCCGCTTTACGTCAGTTTATTGTCAACCTTGAATCAAGCGTGTACTCGCAAATCGTTTGGGCTATCGACGTCCTCGGTTTCACACGCGAATTCGTTTGCACAACTTCTCCCCTTCGCATCCGGCGCAAGTCTACAGGTCAAATCATCTACTTTAAAGGAGGAGCAGATCCGCTCAAGATCAAATCTCTTAAACCTCCTAAAGATATGCATATCGGCGTTATTTGGTTTGAGGAAAAAGATCAGTTTAACGGCATGGGAGCGATACGAAATATTATGCAGTCCTTTATGAGGGGAGGCGACGACGTTATCGTTCTTTCAAGCTACAATACCCCTGCTTCTCTTTCGCATTTTATTAACGTTGACGCCGCCGTCCCCCGTCCCGACAGGCTAATCCATCATTCCACTTACCTTGATTCCCCCCGCGAATGGCTCGGAGAATCATTCATAAATGAGGCGGAACAAATTAAAAAAACTGACGAACGCGTATACAGACACGAATACCTCGGCGAATCCGTAGGCTTCGACGGCAACGTATTTGAAAATTTGAACATCCGCCAAGTCCCCGATTCTGAAATAGAATCCGCTAAATCTTATCTCTACGGCGTAGATTTTGGTTTCTATCCCGATCCGTGGGCGTTCGTCAAATGTTTCTACGTTTCCACGCGCCGTACTCTCTACATAATCGCAGAATCAAAAGCGCACAAAAAATCCAACGCCGAAACCGCGCAAATCATTCTTGGTTCCGGAGTTCGCCCCGACGACATAGTCATTTGCGATTCAGCCGAGCCGAAATCAATCGCCGAGTACCGCGAAGCCGGCATATATGCGGTCGCCGCCGACAAATCTCCCGGTTCGCTCAACACGTCCGTCCGCTGGCTTCAAGGCTTATCCGAAATAATTATCGATCCTGACCGCTGCCCTTCCGCCGCCGCCGAGTTCACCGCCTACGAGTACGGCAAAACCCGCGACGGCGAATTTATTTCGGCTTTCCCCGACAAAAACAACCACTTCATTGACGCTGTGCGCTACGCTGTATCTCTTGTACGGGCCGCGCGGGAGTGATCACGGGAGTTCGTCCGCGCGGCGGAAACGCGGGGGAGGAGTCTTTTGCGGAAAAGACCCCTCCCCCGCACCCCTACCCCAAAACGTAAGCATGGCGGCACTAATGTTAGCTTTTTTTCGCGAAAAAAAGAAAAGAACGCCCCCCGCGCACGGACTATTCCCGTTATAACCCCAGTAAATAAAAAAGAAATGAGGAACAAGCAAAGATGTTTTTTAAGCAAAGGCAAAAAAATAATCCGCCGAATAAGGAAATGTTCGCGCAGTTTTTTTCGGATAGAGAAGATCGGGATGCGGATAAGTTCTATGACCAGTATACCGATACGGAACATTTTAATTTCGCGGCGGTCGTCGCGTCGCGGCTTGCGAATATAGTCTGTACTGATGGTTCGGTTGATATTGCGGGAGGCGAAGAGAACGCGGATAATTTGGCGTTTATGAAAGCGGCATTTGATCGCGCTTCCGGTCAGCTACGAACAGCGGTCGAACAAACCTTCGGATGTGGCGGCACGCTTCTTAAACCGTATGTGTACGGCGGGAATTTGTACGTCGACGTTTTGCCGCAAAACCGGTTATATGTGCTCGATAAGATTGGCGGCGTTGTGACGAAAGCCGCGGTTTTGTGCGATTGGTTCGCGGAAGGCGGCAGTGAATTTGTACGCGCTGAAATACATGGTTGGGAGGATGATGTTTATAGAATTTTAAACAGATGTTTCCGGTATGACAAGGGCAGAGACAAAATGGAAGAAGTCGCGGTCAGCGAAGTCAGTGCGTGGAAAAATGTCGACGGTGAAGTCGTTATGCCGTGCGTTGACGAGGGTATGAGAGGAAAAATGCTGTTCGCTCATTTGAAGTCCCCGGTGGTAAATCGGGGCGGAGATATGCTATTCGGCGCTCCGGTCATTTATTCGCAGGACGAATTGATCGGCATTATACGCGCGCTTATGGGCGAAATCCCGGACGAATACAAGAATAAAAAGGCGTTTATCGGCGCGGATTCCCTTTTGTTCGATAAAAACAATCGACTGCCCGACAGCGGATTGTATAAACTTTTCAGGGGAGGCGTTTCGGTTGACAATCAGGGATTCTGGGAAGTATTCTCGCCGCAGATACGCCATGAGTCTTATATTGAAGGGATTAAGTTTTTACTCTCGATTCTGGAAAAGGGCATCGGCGTAAACAAAGGCATACTTACAGATCTTGACAATACGAATTCTACGGCTACCGCTATTAAACGCAGTACGTTCGATACTTTCGCCCTTGCGGATATGATGCGGAAGAACGTCGAGGCGGGATATGCGCATCTTGCGGACTGTTTTGACTTTATAGCGCGGAGTTTTGAATTATATCCCGACAGTCAATCGGTTGGAAAATTCAAACCGAAGTTTGACTGGTCATACGGATTGCTTGAAGATACTACCGAAACGGTCGCGCAGTTCAGGGAAGGCTTCCATGACGGAATTATAAGCAAAGACGAATACAGGCGGCAAATTGTAGGAGGCAGTTTTAATGACGGGCAATAAATCCGGTAAGGTTGCGGAAGAAGTGAAAGAGTCCGCGCCGGTTCAACAGCAGACGATTACCCCGAAGCTGAAAGCGTCGGGATTGGGCGGTCTTACCGCGGCGGGCAGCGGTATAAAAAAGGCCTCGGCAAAAAAAATCGCGAAAATCATTTAAATTAACGTCCGGCTCGTTGTAGGGGCAAACTGTGTTCGCCCGCAATACCGCATAATATATATTATAAAATCCATATAATCGGGCGGTTTATTCTGACGGGCGAACGCAGTTCGCCCCTACAAGCGGCGTAAAATATATTAAAAGGAGAAAGATGAAATGGCAAAAATCAATTCATTGAGCGTTCTGACCGATGAGGGAAGCAAGGACTTTTTAGCAGAACTTTCCGCTAAAGTCATAAGCAACGTACAGAAATCCTGTATCAGCGACATCATCAAAAACAAGGATTTAAGCGGCGATCCTAAAACCGGATCGGTAGAAGCAAAAAAATTCGCCAACGCTATCAGCGCGGAATACGGCACGGCAAGAGAAGGCGGCGCGGGTAAAAACGTCAAAGCGGAATCCGTAAGCGTAGCTATTAACTGCGACCGCGAAATCGTCGAAGAAATCGAAGAAAAAGACGTCCTTTTATACGGGGTGGACGGGCTTTTGGAAAACAGGTCGAAAAATCACGAAAGAGCGATGGTTCGCGAACTTGAAAGGGCGTTTTTCAGTACGGCGGTAATCGGAGCGAAAGCATATAAACCGACGGCGACCGCTTCCGCCGATATTCTTGAAGAACTGATACAGAAAGTCGAAACCACGCGGAATACTTATATCGACGGCGTTGACCGCGATATGATAAGCGTTATCGTTTCCCCCGCCGAATACGGGAAAATAAGAAACTGGCTCGATACTATCCCCAACGCGTCCGTCGATTCGTCGAAAGCGGAATTTTCGATCTTCCACGGAGTTAAAATTTTCCCTTCGGTATATCTGTCTTCCGGAGTCAAAATGCTCGCTATGATGGACGGGGCGGTCGCGCAGCCCGTTATCCCCAGACCTTACGGCGCCGAAAAAATCCCGCTTTCCGAAGCTTATGCCGTATCTCTTTTCTATTACTACGGCACGGCGGCGGTTATGCCGGAAGTCATTTATATGATCGAGGCGTAAAAAATACTTTTACGGAGCGTTTTATGTATATAACATATGAAAAGTACAAGTCCTTCGGATACGATTACGTATCCGAGGAAGAGTTCGACCGATATTGCGCCGTCGCCTGTTCCGTCGCCGATTTTCTCACTTCCTCACGATTGGCGGAGTATGAAATCGACGATAAAATATCGCGCGGATTATGCGAGATCGCCGACTTGTTAAAGAAACGGCGCGAAGATGATACGGGGAATCTGAGCGGCTTTTCCAATGAAGGGTACAGCGAAAGTTACCAACCGGGCGGCGCGGCGGAATTATACGCCGCGATATACGCGGTAATGACCGTCTGGTTCGATAACGCGCTGCTGTCGAGGGGGATTTAACATGCGGGGATGTCGCGAAATCATTACGCTTTGGAATTCAGACGGCGATAATAATTATGTGCGCCATATTTATCCCTTCATGTGCAGGGCGGTCAGGGACGGGGCGGTCGTCCCGTTCTCCAATCTCTACCGCGAGCCGAATGTGTGGGACGCGCTTTCCAGTATCGAAAAAAGCCAATATTTTACCCTTCGAGAAGGCGATTTGATCGCGTTCGGTGAAAAAGATGACGAAGTCGCAGACGAACCGGGTTACAGGCTGAATGATATTTTAGAAAAGTATGTGCCGCGCGCTTTCTTTATCGCTGAAATCTCCGACAGGAGCAGGGCAAGATGCGGCGCGCATTTTTATGTGCGCGGAGGTTAAGTATGGCGAAGCTTGAATTTGTCCTTAACGGCAGTATCGACGAGATCGCCGGAAGAGCGCTGGGCGGCAGGCAGACCGCAAAATTCATGGCGGAACGCGCTGAAGAATATATCAAGCCGTATATTCCCCGCGATACGGGATTCCTTGCGGACAGCGCGGAAATAAATGAGGACGGCGGCGGATTTTTTATCGAATATACCGCTCCGTACGCGGAAGAACAGTATTATTTCGCGGGGGAAAGAAATTCTAAAAATCCCCTCGCTTCGTCATATTGGGATAAGGCGGCGATGGAGTTCTATTATGCCAGCCTCGTTAAGGACGTTGAAGGGAGAATAAAAGGCAATGGATAAAGATATGGCGCTTCTCGGCTGGCTTAAAGGCTGTCCGCACCTTGAAGGGCATTTGTTTTTGAATTTCCTGTCGCAGACTAATGGGAAATGGGCGGTAATTCCAGTGGCGGGAAACGATCCGCAGGTATATATCAACGGCGACGCGGTGAAAAATTATGATTTTTCACTTCAGGTAACTCTTCCCTATTCGCACTCCGCGGATTCGCTTAATCCGGAATGTATTTCGCTTTTACGGCGGGTTTCCGAATGGATCGCGCAGACTGATAAAAACGGCGTATATCCCGACTTCGGCGAAAATTGTTCCGGTTACAAGACGCAAAATCTCGGCAACGCGCCTAAAATAATCCGTACGGGCGCCAGCTCCGCCGTCTATTCGCTGTCCGCAAGAATTAAATATACAGAGAAAAAATAATCATGCGGCGGGGACGCATATCTTCCGTCCTCGCAACGCGGCAAAATGAGGAGAAAACATATGAATTACAGGTATGATTGGGCAGACTATTACAATCTCGGCACAAAAGAAGATCCTGTATGGGCGTTGATGGGCACAGGCTTTACTTCCCTCGACGAAAAACCGAGCGCGCAGTCTGAAAGCAAAATCTACATCAACCAGCGCACTGCGTCTACGTCGGTCAAAAGCTATCAGACTACTTTCCCGTTTTCGGCGGACGCGGTTATGACCGACGAAATTATCGAGGACATTTACAATATCGCGACAAAACGCGCTACCGGCTTCGATTCCGAACGCGAATACATCCGCGCCGAACTTTGGAGAAACGCCGAAGATCAGGCGAACGTCTATACGGCGCGTAAATTTAACGTTTCGGTACAGATAGACAGTATTTCCGGCGCGGGCGGAGAAGCTGTTGTCATCGGCGGCGCGCTTAACGCCCTCGGCGATCCCGAAGACGGTCAGTTCGACGTAACAACGAAAACTTTTATTAAGAATTAATCATGCAATTCACATTATATTCCGGCGGAAGAGATATTCTTTTTCCGAATTCGGTTGAATTCGGCAACAGACAGTACGCTATCGACGGCGACTTCAGGACTATACTCCGTATATTTTCCGTTTCGTCCGATCCCGAATTATCCGACAACTACAAATATGCGGAAATATGCCGTTTGTTTTACCGTGATTTTCTCCCTCCTGATCCTGTCGGCGGCGTTGTGAAATTTTTATCTCTTTATAACGGCGATACCGAACCGTCAAAAGTGAATCTCCCGCGTCAGTTTGATTTCGATTTCGACGCGCGCGAAATTTTTATCGGGTTTCTCAAAGAATATAAAATAAACCTCGTCGAAATCGGATATCTCAACTGGCATATGTTCAGGCTTATGCTTGACGGCTTATCTTCGGAAAGTCTCTTCCGTCAGAAAATCAGGCTTCGCTTTACGGACACGTCAAAATTGCAAGGTAAAGCCCTCGCGGAAATAACACGGCTGAAAAAATCCGTCCGGCTTCCCGAACGCCTGAGCCGTCAGCAAAAGCTCGAAGCCGAGGAACTCCTGCAAAAATTAAAATAATTTTAAACTCAAAAAAGGAGGTGTTGCGGAATGGCGGCGGATGGAACGATACGTATAGCGACGGAGCTTGACGATACGGGGTTAAAAGCGGGGCTTGCCAATCTCGGCGCGATAGCGAAGGACGGAAGCAGAGAAAAGGTCGATGAAGCGATAACGTCGCTTAAAAGCGTCATTGAGGAAAATAAACGCGCAAATAAAGAAATGGCGGCGGACGACGAAATAACGCGTAAAACGCTTGCGGTTGAAAACGCGAAAACCGACGCGGCGCGTGAGAAAGCGCAGCTCGACCTGTATGAAACGCTTAATAAATATGCGCGTCAGTATGAACAAACCGAGCTCGCGGAAGCATTGGCCGTTCTCGAAGAACGCAAGAAGCTTCTCGAAGAACAGAATAAAGCCGCGTCGGCGGCGTATAACGACCTCGGAAAAGCGGTATCGGACGCGCTTAAAACGCAGTATACGGAAGAGAAATCGATGCTGTTTGCTAAAATCCAGGAAGAAACAGAAGCAATCAAAAAGGCGTCGGAAGACCGAATCGATATATACAAAAAGGAATATGAAGCGAAAATGACGGCGATCAACGAAGTGGAAACCGCGGACTCGGAGATCGCGGCGCTTGAAGACGCTATCAGGAAAATCGACGAATCTTCTGAATTTGAGAAGGTCTCTGCGCAACAGAGCAATCGGCTTAACGAACTTATCGCGGCGAATCAGGCGATCATACAGGCGAAAAATACGGATGAATTAATAAGGGCGCAAAAAAATTACGACGAACTTCTGCTCCGTCAAAAGTCCGAAACTGCGGCTGCTGAACGCGAAATCGAAAAACAATCGCTTCAGGAACAGCTTGATACGTTAAGAACCATACTACGAGGCGCAGCGGACCGAAGTCGAAAATTACAAGGAATCACGCGTAGCCGCCGAAATAGAAGCGACGGCGGAGGAGCTTAAGAGCCTTCAGGAGAAAAAAAACGCCGCGGACGATTATTACAAGGCTCTTTTAGACGCGGACAGCCTTTACGCGGAGTCGAAAAAACTCATACTGGAAGGCAGCAACGATGAAATCGCCGCTCTTCTTGAGTCGTATAATTCCAAGTGGGAAACTTCCGGAAAAGATTTTTTCGAGTATTATTCAAAAGGGCTTGAAACGGGATTTTCGGCGGTGTACGAAAAAGTCAACGAATACATGGAGAAAATAAACGCGCTCATCGGCGGAGGCGAAGAAGAAACCGGTGAAAATACGAATTTCGGCAGATACGACCCGTTTGCAAACTCAATAAATACGCTTAACGATATTCAATCGGCGGAATCTTCGGCGGCGCAGTCGTATGACGACGCGGCGGCGGCAAAAAGCGGCGCGTCTTCCGGCGACGGAAAAATCGTAGTGGAAAATCAGGAAATCAACATAAATCAGCCCGTGAAAAGCGCGGCTGAGGTAGCGAGAGAAATTAAAAATGTGAGCAAGGAATTGGCGAATGGATATTAATTACAAGCTCATTTTTGAGCACAACAACAAGACCCTCGAAACCGACCAAAACTTCAGGATAATCAGTCAGGACGGTCTTTCGGCGAGCGATTACGGAATATATACGGTTGACGGCGCGGGTATGGACGGCGCGGTCGTGACCGGATTGCGTACGCTGCCGCGGCAAATCGAGTTCGCCGGCGACTACCGCGCGTCTGAACGTCAGAAATTTCTCTCGTTTTTCAATCCTAAGTTCAGCGGGAAACTGACGGTCGAGTACAACGGTGCGACGCGTTTTATTTACTACCACATCAGAGCCGCGAATTTTTACAGCACAAATATTTACAACGAATACGAACCCTTTATATTACGTCTTCTTTGTGTCAGGCCGTATTTTTTAGGAATGGACGATTACGGTCAGAACATTGCCGCTCGAAGAAACATTTTCGCTTTCCCGTTTATTTTCACTGAAAAAACGGGAATCATCGCGGATTATCGGCTCTATGACAGCGAAGTTCCGGTAGAGAACAGCGGCGATCTTGAATCGGGCGTTACGGTTACGATAACAGCAAAAGCAACTGTACAATCCCCCAAATTCATTAACATAACCGTTACGAGGAAATCGAGGCTGACATAATACTCAAAGGCGGCGACGTTCTCGTGATCAACACAAACGAAGGCGAAATAGGTTTGACTCTCAACGGCGAAAACGTCTCGTATTGTTACAACCAGCAAACTTCATCCCCTGACATGAAGCTCGGCGTAGGAGTAAATCATGTCCGCTACTCCGCCAAATCCGGCGTCGCCGATATGGAAGTGCGGCTGCAGTACCGTCCCAAGTTCCTCGGTATTTAACGAAGGATTTATGGGGGCTGGACTTCGGAGCGCGGAGGTGCGGGAAAGGAGTCTTTTACGAAAAAAAAACCTCCCCGCGCCTCACCCCAAAACGTAAACATGACGCCACAGGACGGAGAAATCGACCCCGGCGGCCGGGGTCGATTTCTCTCATCTGCAATGCCGGTTTTAGCTTTTTGTGATTCTTTTCGCGAAAACAAAGAAAAGCTCCGCTGCACGAGTATCCCCCGCAATAATTTCCGTAAATTCCCACGAAAAAGAAGAAGGAGTAAACGAAAAAAAGATGATAATATACTTGCTGGACGAAAATTTTCAGACATTAAAGGCGACGGATACGTTTACAAGTCTGCAATGGAATACAAAGTACAATTCGGTCGGAGATTTTGAAGTGCATTTTCCCGTCGGCGAACATTCTTCGCATGATATTTTGAAAAGAACTGAATATGTGTATGTAAACGGGAGCGTTTATACGGGCATAAAACAGAGTTCGGAATACAGAGGCGAGGATTATTGTATGAAGGGGAAGTTTCTGGAGGACTTGCTGAATAAGCGCGTGTTGAGCGATAAGTTTGCTATGGAAGCGCTTAAGCGGGGGAGATTGCGCGCGAACTTGTGCGTCAGTACGCTATTGAGCCCGCTGATCCGCGAAAGGCTATAAAAAATTTAAAACTTGGGAAAGTGGACGATTTGGGAGACGTCGTTCATTATTCACAGAGAGGTAAACATATCGACGAATGCGTCGGGGATTTGATTTATCCGTACGAAAACACGTTTAATTTAAGGTACGACTTCGGGGACGGGAATATTTATTTTGACATACTGCGCGGGGCGGATTCGGCGGCGATACTGTTTTCAGGATCGTACGGGAATATCAAACTTGGAAGCGAAACTTATACATACTCAAATAATTATAAAAATTTTGCTTATGTCGCGGGTATGAGCGTAAATGACGTGCGAACCGTCGTGACTGTGGATTTAACGAACGGAAAAGAAGATATAAAAGAATTGTGGGTAGACGCGAGGGATTTGCAAAAAGAAACAGGACAGTCGGATCAGGCGTATAAGAATATTCTGATTACGAGAGGAAAAGAAAAACTCGCGAAATATCAAAAGAAAGAATCGGCGGAATTCGAAGCGGGCGGCAATGTCGAGTGCAAACTTGGCGACCGCTGCGAATACATAAATAAATCCCTCGGTATAAGGGCGGAAGGCAGAATTACTGAGATTTCCGAAGTGTTCGAGGCAAGAGGATATGAGAAGCGCATCCGGATAGGAGAAGATCAGCTCGGAGTTATGGAAACCGTCAGTTTAATGCTGTAAGAAAGGAAGAGAAGATGGGAACAAAAATGATAATCGAGAACGCGTTTCCGTACCCGTCGGAATACGCGGGGACGGCGGAGGACGGAGTAACGCCTGTATACGACAGGGCGATAGGGAGCGCGCCGTACAGGGAGGTATGGAAGACGTTTTTCTCGGACGGGATAGGGGACGAGGAGAACGACTTCAGGCTGACGCGACTGGGAGGGTTCGGGCTGTCGGCGGGCGCGGGGCGGTACTTCGCGGACGGCGTGACAGGGGTAGTGAACCGCGAGACGGCGCTGCAGGTGGAGGCGCCGCCTGCGTCAGGAGAGCGTACAGACCGTATAGTGATACAGAACAACTATGTTGACAGGTATACATATATGCTGATCAAGAAAGGCGAGACGGGGCTGGTGCGGAACGACGAGGTATACGAGATAGGGCTGTACGACATACGTGTGCGGGCGAACGCGGCGGAGATACAGTCAGGCGACGTAACGGATTTGCGGAGCAACCGATCGGTATGCGGCAAGATCATGACGAGCGACGCGGCGGGTCTGGTGCCGGTAGTGGAGCGTCTGACGGCGGACACGCAAAATCTCAAGCTGGCGACGCAGTTGGCGGGGCAAACGGCGAACGGGCTGATGAGCGCGGCGGACAAGAAGAAGCTTGACGGGGTCGCGGAGGGAGCAGCGGCGGTAGTGACGGGCGCGTACACGGGGGACGGCAAAGCGGGCAGAACAGTAACGCTTGGGTTCACGCCGAAAGCCATACTGGTAATGAGCTACGACGGGGCGACGAAATACTCGAACTATACCGGAAACATAACTACTTACTACTATGGGGGGCTCGCTCTGCCCGGGTATAATGTTTCCTCCCGTCCCGCGTCGGGCGTCGCATCGTGGTCTGACGCGGACTCTGTGCTCGGAATAGTGCCGAACGGATTCAAAGTGAACTATGGAACGCCCGCAAACGATACATATATCCGGACAAATTCGGGAAGCGCGACATATATGTACATGGCGATCAAATAAGGAAAGAGGGAAGCAATGATAGTATTCAACGACCTGAACATTATGACGCGTTCAGATGTGCCGGACGCGGACTGGACGGGGGAGGCGCGTTATGTGGTAGACGACGGCGGCGAATTGGCGGCGAAAATTATGAGCTGCGCGCCGTTCTTCGAGCCTGTGGAGGGAGCGGACGGCGAACTGACTGATATAATACCGTTACCGCGCCCCGAACCGCCTTTGGAAGAGTATAAAGATTACGCAATCGCGCAGACAAAGATACTCATAGACGAGGAATTGAAGCGCGGCGTTCAATTTGACGGACAGATATACAATGCCTGCAAGGAAAAACAAGACCTTTTGGCGAATCAACTCGGTTTGTATGTGATGAATACACAAGCGGGGATTCCCGACACGCTTACCTGGAACACGAAAGACGGCGTATGTGAGGAATGGAGCTACGATAAACTCTTGCTTCTTGCTAATGCATTGAAAGAAACGGCGGTGCCATTACAGAAAAAGCAGCAATCAGCAGAAATAGAAATAAAGGCGGCTGAAACCCGTGAACAGATTGACGCGGTTCTTGCGGATTTTATGTAAATACATAATCATATTAATCATTGGCGGCACGGTATATTACGGGATAGAGTCGCTGTGGCGCGGGTACAGCCACCCTTTGATGGGATTGGCGGGGGGAGTAAGCGTGATAGCGATAGGGGCGCTGAACGACAGCAGGCTCGAATGGGACATGCCGCTGACCTCGCAGATGTTCCTGTCGGGGGTTACGGTGACGGCGATAGAACTGGCGTTCGGGCTTGTGTTCAACGTAGCCCTGAAAATGGATATATGGGACTACAGCGGTATGCCGTACAACTTCCTGGGTCAGATCTGCATGAGCTACTTCGGCTTCTGGCAGCTGCTGTCGCCGGCGGCTATCGTACTGTACGACTGCATAGATTATCTATTGTTCGGCGGGGAGAAGCCGCGATACAAGTGGATATAACAAAGAGAAAGGGGAAAAAGCAGATGAAGATAACAAAGATAGCGGCGGTGCCGTTCATCAGGGGAGAAGCGGTGAGACTGGGAACGATGGCGTACATAGTGGAGAAAAACCAGGCGTCCGGGTTCGCGGGGTTCGTTTCGGCGGTGGGTTCGGAAGAGGTGACGCTGACGGGGGTCAGGGGAGGCAGGGGAACGACGGTGAAGCTGAGTGCGGCGCAGCTGTCGAAAAAGGAGTACGAGGAGCTGAGGTTCGCGGAGGAGATGGAGACGATCAAAACAGAGAGCGCGTCGCCGTGGACGGAGGACATAGACATGATGGTCATAGACGGGGAGCTGTGCAAACCGTCGCACTTCATCATGTACAGGAAAAACGGGGGAGAGAGCTACACGAACGGGGTGATAGCGACGGTAGATAGGGGAAAAATGACTATATGTACGGTAAGCGGGGGAAAGAGCGCGGTGGTAACGGTGACGCTGGGGGAGATAGAGCGCGAGGGGTTCGAGGTTGAGGTATACCCGACGCTGGCGGGCGCTTCTGCGGGCGAGAACTACGGAACGGTAACATACTTAGGGGAGGGAGCATAGGAAATGGGAAAAAAAGTAGAAATGAAAATGCTGGTGGGAACGAGCGTTGAACTGGCTGGGGTGCCTACGGGTGACGGCGTAGTGCGCGCGAACACAGACGATATGAGTCTGAGCATAGATAACTCGGGATTCAAGGTGATGGGCGGAGGAAGCGCGGGGTATAACGGGTGGACGCCGATACTGAGCGCAGTTTCTGACGGGGACAGAATCGTGCACAGAATAGAGGACTGGACGGGAGGCTCGGGCACGAAGCCACAGACGGGGCAGTATATAGGAGCGGCGGGGCTTGTATCGACTGCCGCGCTTGGCGTGGATATAAGAGGTAGGAAAGGCGTGGACGGAGAAGGCGGGAGCGGGGGTTACATTCCGTACCCGGTTAATCTGTTCGACGAAACGGAAACGGTGGCGGGGAAGGAAGTATCCGCTGACGGAAGGATACTCAATCAAGCCGACTCGGTGATAACCGGGAACATACCCGTCGGCGGAAAGATACTTTTCCTCAGCGGTTTCCCTGTGCACACAACAGGGTACAGCAACAGATATTATTTTTTCTACGACGAAAACAATTCGCCGATCATGCCCGTCGGCACCATGAGCAGGAGCGAGACGACCTTGTGGATACTAGTTCCGGAAAACGCAAAGTATTTTGTCATGTCGATATCCCAGCGCGCGGGTACGAGCGGTATTGATTTCAACGCCATACGAATATACGGCAACTCCCCGCAGAGAACGCGGGGGAAGAGTCTTCTTGTATTCGGGGACAGCATTTCGGCGACCTCGACATTCGACGACGACGGAACGAACTATGTCGGGGAAAAGACGACAAACTGGCCGACATATACGGTTCCCATGCTCGAACTAAGCGGCGTGACGAATTACTCCAAATCGGGTGCGGCGTATAAAGACAGCATCGGAGCAGGGATGCTGAGGATATCGCACCAGATAACGAGAGCCATAGAAAACGGGGTGACCGGCGACATAATAGTAGTATCAGCCGGAACCAACGACGCGGCGGTGAATGTAGGCAGTTACGCGACGGCGATGGGCAAGGCTACGCTTGCCGAACTGGACAGAAACAACCTTTACGAGGCTGTACGGTGGGCATTTTGGACGCTGCGGCTGAATTACCCAAACGCTGTGTTTTTTGCCGCCACGCCGATACAGCGCGCAATAAGAGAACCGGTCACGGAACTGTCGAACGCCATAAAAGATATGGCGAAAAGGTACAATTTTTTCGTGATAGACGCGGAGTATGAGAGCGGTATCGCGAGAGACTTCGAAGTGCAGTCGGGGAGCGGAAGGTATCTAAGCGACGGAATACACCCCAACGTCTACGGGAAGAGGCAGATGGCGCTGTTGTATTCAAGGGAAATCAGGCAAAGGTTTTTTTAGCGGTTGCACTCATTGAGAAAGACAGATTCACAATGCAAATTCGCGCCGTCCGGCGGGTTGTCCGCTTACCTGCAGCCGAACAGCGTGGTGAGGTACACTCCGGATTCGGAGTGCGTCAAAGCTGCGAGGACTGTCGCGGGCAGATTCGTAACGCCGGGCGAAAAAGTGGACGCCATCGCCGCGCACATCAAGAAAAAGCTCGAATACGACTATGTGAAAAGCAACATAGTCACGGGGGAGTACGTGCCCGACATAGACATCGCGTACAAGCTCGGCAGGGGCATATGCTACGATTACGCCGTAATCTTCGCCGCGATGCTGCGCTCGCAGGGCGTGCCGTGCAGGGTAGTGATCGGGTGGTACAAGGGCGCGGCGTACCACGCGTGGAACGAGGCGTACATTGGCGGCAGGTGGGAGCGGCGCGACCTGACGGTGGAGGGCAGAAGAGCGACGGACTGCGGCGACTACGAGGCTGAGAAATGGCATTAGTGCAGAAAGAGGGAAAACAATGAGCGAATTGCTATACGCGCTGTTCGGCTTGGTCGGCGGAGCGGGTGTCGTGGGCGGACTGATACTGCGCCGCTTCGACAGGATGGAGAAACGGCTTGACCGTCAGGAGCAGGCGCGCATCGAGGAGAGCATCGTGATCATCACGGGTATCAAGGCGATCGGGCACCTGGCGGAAGCGACGGCGGTGGCGCAGCGCGACGGCAGGGTGAACGGCGAAATGATAAACGCGATGGAGTACTACAAGGGCTCGCGGGACGACCTGAACGAGTACCTGCTGAAGCGCGCCGCAGAGCGGACGCATTCGAGGGGGTAAGAGATATGAGCAAGCCCCGCACATGGAAAGAGGCGTACATTGCATTGCTCCCGGAATATGACGAGTTGAAAAGCGAGAATGGCAAACTGAAAGCAAAACGCCGAATAGAGTTCTCCAAGCTCATCATATTCGGCGTAATGCTGACATACTTCGTCGGATTGTTTTTCGGTATGTACGCCGTCAACAAGATACTAACCGATTACCCTGAGTATGCGATACAGGCGTTGATTGCATTATTCGGGTACGTAGGCGCTCCGATCAGCGTTGCGATCGGCTTCTACTCGTGGAAGGCTAAGAATGAGAACGTGCAAAAAATCGAACGTGGGATAGCACAGTCGCAGGACGATGAACAGGACTAACGATGTTATATCGTTAGTCCTTCCCCTTGTGAAATTTTCCTTTCTTGTATTACTCCTGCTTATATGATATAATGTCTCCATGGTGCGTACAAAATTTATATTTTGTGAGGTTCGCTATGGGTTTTAACGTAATAGCATTTTTATGCACATTGGGTTGTTGCCTGATATCAATTTTCATTGCTTAGCAGAAATCCCAGAGCAAGGATTATCAGGAATGGTTTGACAGCCTGAAGCACCCGGATAACGCATTGCTGTCGAGAATAATGCGTTATTTAGGTGTTATTGTCTATCTGATGTTTGGCTTTATTTTATACAATATTATTGTAAACAATGATATTGTTTCCATAGTCCTGACGGTTGTTGTTATCCTATTGTTGGGCTTATCCCCTTTATTACTCCAAAAAACAAAAAATCTGAAAGTGTTTTTCTATGCCATGCTCATATTCCCCGCTATTCTGCTGGTATTGGCATTCTTTTTACTGCAAACCAACCTTTTCTTTGCAATACTGGTCACAGCATACTTTTTATGGATATTATACGAGATTTCATACTTTTACCGTCTTATGAAGCTGAACAAATAGTGTTTTAGAACGCACATTATAAAAAATATTCAGCGTTTGAATTTTCGCATGGCGCGAATTTAATTTATATTATGAACAGAAAAAAATAATTTATGAGTTATGATATTTATACAGGATTATTGAAAATAAACGCCTCATTTGAAAGCGGGCAAAAAGTGAGCTTGAAATATGATTTTGATAAAGAGCAAAGTTGCGGATTGAATTGCGCCATGTTGTCGCACGTATTAGCAGGCTGTTTAATGTCTATCGGCATTTATGCGCGTGAAGTAAAACTTATCCCAAATTCGCCATATGATTTTGACAGTCATAGGATAATTCAAGTTTATATAAATGATTTGAAAAATGGATAATGCTTGATCCTACATATTCCGGTTATGTAATGGATAAAGAGGGAACTATTTAAATATGCTTGAAATACACCGTTTGCTTGCCGAGCAAGAATATATTATCTTTAACAAAGAACTTAATTACAATTGTGAAAAATGGGCGGAAAATTCTCCATATTACAAAGAATATCTTGCAAAGAACACCTTTCGTTTATGTACCCCTGCCCTAATGTCGTTCGACTCAATAAAATTTGACGGGTTCGTATATATATGTCCTGCTTACTTCGAAGTAAAACAAAGAGATATATACTGCCTTGAATGCAAAACCAAAAAAGGCGGATACAATATGCGTGATTATATAGAAACGGCAGAAAAAGATAAATATGGATGTATATCTGAGGAATTGTTAATTGAATCGCCAAATATGAAATCGTTGCGCACCGAACAAGCATAATATGCGGCTTCGTATATGACATAGCGCACGCAGAAAACTTTATATTTTGCGGAGTTTACTCTATTGCTTTCAATCAGAAAACAAACAATAATTGTTTTTTGATTTTTTCATCAATCGTTGTTTGTTATGAACAAAAACGCGCTTATTGATTTCGACTTTGAATTGATATATAATAAAGCCATAAGACATCTTACACAAATTTTCAAACAATAAATTAAAAGAAGGATTATTATATGTCAATTGAAAACATAGGTAAAATTATTAATGAACTGAGAAAAGAAAAAAAAATTACTCAGGAGGAACTCGCAAACGCTGTCGGCGTATCCACGCAAGCAGTATCTAAATGGGAGTGCGGAGGCGCGCCGGATATAGAATTACTTCCTATAATCGCTGATTTTTTCGGAGTTACATTGGATAAGTTATTTGGCAGGGAACAAAATAATTACGACGGCATTGAAATGAAAGTCGCGGAGTATATTGAATCACTAGACAAAGAAAAACAGTATGCGGCATGGTATAATCTGAGTTGGAATATACAAAGAGCAATGTTTGGAAACAAGTACTTACAAAATTCGGATCACACATTGAAATCAATAAATGATAACAAAGAACAAAAATCGTATAAAGCCCTGCTCCATACAAAGCATGGGTTGTCATGGTTTTCGCTTATAGAAAATCAACAATATGCTTTTTTGATGATAGAACCCGATGATTATTCACAAATGATACTGAATACCGAAGAATATCAGAGATTCTTTTCTGCAATAAGTAATACCGATTATTTGAATTGTTTGTTTTTTCTCTATAAAAGAGAAGAAAGCAAAGGTTTTACAGAGAAACTATTGATGGATAATCTAAATATATCTGAAGAAAAAGCAAAAGATTTAATTAGTTTTTTATTGGAATATTCGATAATTCGTAAAAAGGAAATAGAATTTGACGATGAGATAAAAATCATATATTCCTTTCACGGAAACAGTGATAAAAACGCTTCTCTTGTTCCATTTTTAATATTAGCGAAAGATATAATAAAATCTCCCCAAGGTTTTTGGTGTTCCACCGATGGCAAGAATAACTTTATCAAGTAATTATAGCTAAAATAATGAAACTAACACACTGAAAATAAGCAATTTATACGACAAGGACAAGGAAAGAAAGCAAAACAACATGAATCCGTTTTCGGAAGAAAGCGGATTTGTCTATGGGGGAGCATAATGCCATACAAACATCACGTCATATCAACAAACAATGAGCGACTCACTTCCGGGTTCCGCACACCCTCGCGCCCCGATCACAACGGCATGGACTTCACGGACGCGGACAGGCTGGAGCTAACGCAGGATGTTGTACATACTCGCGTTCGAGGACGGCACAGTCGTTCGGAGCACAGTTCAGTTTCCGCAGGCATGGGCTGGTAGTAAGACTGCCCGTTTTTTGCGTCGAATTTTGGATGATTTTTCCGAACTTGCATAAGAAATATCAATACAGAAAATTCATACAAAACTATTGCATAAATCGTTCGTTCGTGCTTAAAATTGCCTGACAGTATCGAATTCCAAACTTGATGACATTTTTACTGATGTTTTTGGTAAGAGTTCAAACGCTATCATCAATCAGATTTTAGAACAGCCGAATGAACCATTTGGTGTTTCGCAATTCCTCAAAAAAGGCTGTAATACCCCAGTTGAGGAAATCCAATCCGCCATTGACGGCGCAATCTGCTCCGGACAGGCTGCGAAACTGCGTATTATTCGTGCTCGCATGGACGATTTAAATAAGGCAAAAACTAATCTTGAGACCGCTATTTTAACTGTTGAGTAGCAGTTTATCCCTCAAATCAATCTTGTTTCGTCTGTTCCGGGTATCAAGTCCTTTTCCGCCGTTGCCATCATCGGCGAAATTGGCATTGATATGCCCGTGTTTCCAACAGCGAAGCATCTTTGCTCTTAGGCTGGGTTAAGTCCTCAAAACAACGAAAGCGCGGGTAAGAAATCAAGAAACGGCGAGGTCACAAAAAAGTCATCATCGCTTTCGAGTGACGAAGCGTATGTGGCGACACAGTTTTTTCAGCGATTGACGGATAGTTTTTTGATGCTATACCGACATATTTTTTCAAAATAAAAGCGATTCCGTGCCGCGTCAACTTTTGCCTATCACTGCGAGGTCTTGTTTTCGAAATGAGTGCACAATACAAGTATGCCGAAAGCAGTGCAGACAAATGTTGCGCTTCTTCCGCGGCAACATAGGTAAATCAATGCCTGCGTTTTCAAGAATGTTACGAAATCTTCCTTGAGCCCATCTGCTAGTTCGCGGTTTGCCAGCGCAGTAGTGTATTTTCCCTGCTACGCCTAAATGGTCGAGTATATCAAATTCAATTCAAATAACCGAGTGAGTGAGAATGTATGATTACAAGAAACCATAATTAAATGTAATGTTGTTTATGACGGTTAAATGGGTTCAAAAACGATATAGAAATTTTACAAATCGTTTTATAAAAAAACAAAAATACTTTGTTTGCCGTATTTTATAATATTATTACTAAATTGTTAGGGGGTAATAATATGAAATAGGGTTACGGCAGAGTTTCAACTCAAGAGTAAGAATTAGCAAGACAAGATGATTTATTCGATAGAATAGGCATTGAACAGCGTTATATGCGTATAGAAAAAATGACAGGTACAAAAGCAACCAGACCTCAACTTGACCGATTGAAAGATGAAGTTATAGAGGGAGATACTATTTATATTGAAAGTCTTTCAAGGGCAGGACGGTCAACAAAAGACTTACTTGCATTAATTGATTATTTCCAAAACAAGGGCGTTACCCTTGTATCGTCAAAAGAAAATATTGATACAAGTACAGCAGTCGGAAAATTATTAACCACATTAATATGTGCATCAGCAGAATTTGAAAGAACCTTGATTGTTGAGAGGACTAACGATTTAATGAACAACCCGGTAGCAAGAAAGGGAGGTATCTGGTGCAGTCACCAAGGTTAATCGAATAACGATAGTTGTAACGGTTGTATTAGCATGGATATATACTCTTTTTCGTTGCCTTGATTTTTAACGTATCTGCTTATTGTTTCTTCATTTCCATGATCACCGTTGATACAAGCAAAGGTTATGTAGATTGATATAACACAATATTTTTAAAGTTTTGTAAAAAGAAAAAAGGCTACCATCTATTTGTGATAAAATAAATAGATGATAGCCTTTTTATTTGATTATGAAAGGAATTATATATATGTATGATGTTTATAATACCCCACCTATTATATGGGAAAAGAAAAATATAATAGACTGTCATATTATAATTATGATGATGAAGAACTTGAAAGAAATGAACTTGATTTTGATATAAAATGGGATATTGATTTAGATGATGAATATTCATGGTTTGCACAAATAACAACGGAAGAACATGATAAATTTTATAAGATACTACTGGATAAAGGGATTGAGTTTTAATTATAAGAATATAAGATCGATATAAGTAAATATATGTCAAAGCCATCTAAAGGCAAGGGGTACTATACTCCTTGTCTTTTTTTATTTCAAATGGAAAAGTAAAAAAGGTTGTAATTTTCCATGCTATTCTATTATTGCAATGAACGAAGCATTTCGGATATGAGCCGTACAATATATACGCTTCCCTGAACGCTTTGAACGAGTTTGCAACAGAGATAATTAGGATAAAAAACGAATACGGCATAATCAATGGGATAGTGACGCCGAAAAACTTATTTTTGCCGTTAGCGCCGTCAAGCTCGGCGGCTTCGTAGTAATTCAATGGAATAGAGTTGAGCGCAGAAAGAAAGAGGACGATATTATACCTGCAATTTTTCCACACATAGAGTATAACAAGGCTTACGAACGCGAACAGCGAATTTACCCAGTCAACGATTGGAACTCCTATCTTTTCCAAAAGCGAATCAATAATCCCGCCATTAGTAAAAATGACCTGAAAGAACAGCACGACCGACGCAGTAGGCAAAACCAACGGGAAGACAAAAACCGTGCGAAAAAATCATGCCCCTTTAGTTTCCTGTATAACAACAGAGCGATAAATAACGAAAATATAATAATCAGAGGCACGGCGACTGCGATAAATTTGAACGTATTTCCCGCCGCAAGCTGAAAAGCGGAGCTGTTGAAAATATCAATGTATTTGGCGAATCCGACAAATTCGGGATTGATTGTGCTTTTTGTAAACGACATATATATGCAGAGTTCAAACGGAATGACGAAGAACAGGCACAATCCGATTATCGCCGGGAGGCACAACATAAAACCCGCAAGCGAGTTTTTTTGACGGAGGTCTAATTTCATCGTATCTTTCCTCTTTTGTATGTATATTGTTATTACAATAACACAGGTTTCGTATGAATCTTCGTCTTTGAATTATTTATCTAAAATAATATCATATCCGTTTAAATCATTTTCTTCTATTTTGTAATTAAATCCAAATCCTTTCCTTATAATATCCGCTGAAAAAAGGTTTTATCATATAAAGAATGAATTATTGAATCAAGTTTTACAATTTTTCCGTCTTCTCCGGTAAGTTTGATAATATTTGTTCCTCTCGCGCCTTCAAAAATTATCGTTTCGCCTTTTGTTACCGCTATCGTTTTTGTTTCGCCAATCCATTCAATATTATATTCGCTGTGTTCATCTGTGAAAAGAGGAATAATAAATTCAATAAAATCTCTTATTGCGATACAGCAGGTATCTTCTATAATAATCGGAGGGTACATAGCTTCTATATATTCGCCGTTAATAATAAATCTATTATTATCGCCGTAACTAAAAAGTTTTATATCTTCTCCGTAAAAATTGTAATATTTCATATATTGTATGAGATGCCAAGCAGATTCTTTTAGTGGAGTAAAAGCATATCTTGAATCGTTAAAAGGCTTTATTAGATCAACTATTGCGATACCTTCGGCATTTAATTTCTCCCCGATTTTCTCTTACATAAGAGGCAACTTCGATATTTTCTTTATTTATATCATAATTTTTCCCGTAACCATTAAGCATAGTTGCGTAATTATATATTCCCGCGCATAATAATAGTAGAAGCAAAACGGATAATACAATTTTTTTGGTAAAAACAAAAAATTGTTTTTTAAAATTTATATTTTGGAAAAGAAACAGCAAAACTGAAATAATAGGTATAAGAAGGACTAACAGCGAACAGAATATAGTTCTGTATCTCTGAAAAGCGGAAACAACAAGAACTATTTGCCCTCCGATTGAGACGACGAAAAAAGCAAAAGGATTAATATTTCCCGCGAAAAAGAAAAATGATATATAAACATAACTGACCGATAAAATAAATATAAACGTAAACCACAAAAATATAATATATTCATTGCTCCAATCAATCTAATATATTCAGAATATAAAAAACGAAAAAGAGGATAAGAACAGCAAAAACGATAATATCGGTTATTTGACGCAATATATTCCTTTTTATTTCTTTTCTCTTAACAAACATAAAGGCGAGAAGTAAAATTGCCCCCGATACTATCAAACTTATAAATATTCCTGAAACATTTTGAGTCATGAAAAAATAAAAAATTTTATGTATATTTTCAAGACTAAAAAATGTTCCGTCAATGCCGAATCTGTGAATGGTTCCGGGGGATAACATTACTGTCAGATAACCCGCTATTGTCGCAAATAAAGAGAGAATGTGAATAAATTTAATATTTGATTTTTTTATTATATGCGATACAAGGCAGATAATAAGAAGACCAACAGCCATTATTCCAGACTGCTCCGTTGTCGCGCCTGCAAAAAAGCATAACGCCGGAAGATAACCATATTTTTTTTCAGTGGTTTGTAATAAACTTTTGTTGAAAATATAATACGCGGAAAATATCAGTAAAAGCGGAAAAAGATAATTAAATGACCCGTCAAGCCATAATACAGTTTCACGCATAATATCTATATCAAAGCATAGAAAGAGGGAAGCGGATAATACAAGCGGATAAAAAATATCATTCCGCGAAACGTCTTCTTCGCACTTGCCGGATAGAGTAATCGAATTTTTTGCCGCGAAAAAAATTGTGAAAAATATCATAAAAGGATTTAAAATCCGCCATAAATAAACATCGAAATAAAGCGTAACAGAAACCAAAAGATGTATAATCGCGCGACCATTCGTTTTCATATAATGGTCGGCATGGGAACGAAAAAATTCCGCGGCGCCATTTTTAGTAAATTGTCCGTAAAAATAATCGTCACCGTATAAAAACACAAGGCGGCAAAGAAATAACAAGGATATGATAAATAATATTGAAAATGTTTGAGTCTTGAATTTTTTTAATTTTTGCATTGTTTTATCCTTTTTTCAACGGCAAAATTTTATTCAGCTTAATATAAAACAGAGCCGATAATCATGATTACTTCACAAATTATCGGCTCTGCGTCTTTTGGCTCTGCACGTCTGGCTCTTTTATTATTGATATATTTAATTGTTTAACATTTACTAATGTTTCGTATTTGCACTTAGGGCAAAACAGAGGGAAATTTGTAAGCGTCGTGTCCTGCCGTATTTTGGTTCGGGTCTTATTCTTACAAACAGGGCATAATAACCATTCCTCTTTATCCATAATTATCACCACCTCGCCGTATGGGTTTCATAACGCAATCACCCTCTACTCGCTTAAATACAACTCTAAGAAATTGCGCGTTTTGTTAAGGCAGTTTTCATATGAATCTTCGTTTTTAAAATACGGAAGCATATAGTTGGTGAAAATCTCTTTTAACAGAGCCTCCGGAATCCCTGTATATAGCTGACACTCGTCAACATCAGTTTGCATATTATTGTATTCCCGTAAAATTTCCTCGGAAACAGACGCGGCTTTTCCCTCATAAGTGTTGCGATACTCACCGTAACTTTTAATTCGTTTCTCCATCGCGTTATTTAACACAGGATTATACGAAATAGGTACTTCAACCGGGTCTGCATCCTGAATATCTTCAGACAGCAATATTTTTAAGAAAGCATAAGCGTTTGCCTTGTTTGTGGAGGATTTTAAAATGGCGGCGCTATTATATACCGAGCCGACTTTTTTACCGTCTGTACTTAAAACAGGAACATATATCGGCGTCTGGTCAACAGCCAACAAAGCAGAATAATTATAGGTAAAAAAATTCATAGCATAAGGCTTATAAAATAAATATTCCCCTGATATTAATCCTTTTACTACTGCGTCTAAATCTGTGTCATTTATATATTGAGGTTCTGATTTCCTATCCTGCCTATAAATATCTTTATACGCTTCCATCACTTTTTTGAAATCATTGCCGTCAACGTTTACTTTTTTGTTTTCGCAATCTATTAATTTTTGCCCGCACCACGGAAAAAGCATATTATAGCTTCGTCTTGTATAATTATATATTAACTTTGTTGAGGCATTCATCTCCAAATATTTTTTGATTTCACTTGTAAACCCGTCAAATGATTGTAGGTTTTCTATATTCATTCCCGCTTGCGCCATCGCCTCTTTGGTTGAAATCAGTATATTTGTCTGATAATCTAATGGCATAATATAACGTTTATTTTTATATATCCCGCTGTCAAGCACAACTTTATTATAATCGTCAAGATTAAAATTAGAATCGCTCCTGATGAAATCGTTTAAATCGCAGAACACTCCCGTATCCATCACTTTATATATATCAGGAAACCCGGAATATTCTGACATGAAAAGTAAATCCGGACCTTTTCCTGCGGGAATTTCGGTTTTGAGACGCTCAATATATTCCGCTTCGTTATAATCAACCACAAAATCAATGACTTCGACTTCTACATAAGGGTACATTCTATTGAATATCTTGAGAGCAGCGTCAAATAATATTTGATTAGAAAAAGTACGGTAGAGAACAAGTTTATTTGTTTCCGGCAGTTGTTCAAGATAGTTTAAAGATGTTGTGTCAAATGTATCGCCGTATTCATCTGTTTGCGGTTCTGTATCTTGTTTTAGATTTTCGTCAATAGGTTTGTTCGTGTTTATTGCAATAATCAAACCTGTCGCAAGTACGGCAATTATAACGATAACAGCTATTATTGTCCCAGTTCTCTTTTTACCTTTGCTTACAATAGATGAAAGCCTGTTTTTTATATTATCTTTGCCGTCGTAAAGATTAGTAGTCAACGCAGTTTTTATACCTTTTTGAGTTTTCACAATATCCGCTATAAATAAAGCATATCTTTCTTTAACAGCATGGCCGGAGTTCCCGACAACAGCTTCGTCGCAGGCTTTTTCGCATTGGGAAAAAACAGCCTTACCCGTTAAATAAATGACGGGATTAAACCAATGAATCGCTTTTGCGGTTAAAATTAAAATCCTTAAAAACAAGTCTTTCCGTTTGAAATGAACAAGCTCATGTCTGATAATAAATGACAATTTTTCATTTGAATAATTTGTTGTTTGAAGTAAAACGACTGGTTTTATCAGTCCGGCAAGCATGGAACCTGCAATCAAGGGACATATTTTTATTGATATGTTTTTATTGATATTTAACAATTTTTTTTGTTTTGTTAAAATGGCAAGCGTCCGCTTATCCGTTATATCTTCTTTCCAACGGTTTACCATTTTCATTAACAAGAAATATCTTGACAGGTTATACCCCAAAATAATCAATGCTCCGACAATCCATATCAGAAAAGCCGCTTCGTATATTGATACTTTATGTGCGGTATTTACCTCTATTGTCGGTTCGGGTTCGATTATATTCTCGCCTGTTAAGCGTATTAGATATACCGGTTTCTATATTTGAAATATCAGATGATATTGTATCTTTCGCGTAATTATCCGTGTCGCGTATCATATTTTTTAAGTATTCATCGAAACTATGTTCCATAAAATTTTGGTCGATAGTTATTTCCAGATTTGAAACGGGAACGGGAACTGAAAATAACGTAAAATTAAAATTCGGTCTGAACGGAATAATAAATCCTGCTATAATGATAATCCATGCGTAATATTGCCATTTTGCGCTGTATTTCTTTGATATTAAAATCGAAAGCAACATAAACAATACAGACACAACAGACATTGTTATCGAACAGATTATAAGAATATATAAAAAATTCTGCATATTATTGCTCCTTTTCTTTATCCTTATCCTTGGCAGACTTTATTATTTCATCCATGTCTTTACCGCTTATATCCTGTTTTTCATAAAGGGTATTTATAAAACTTACGAACGAATTTTCATGATACATTTTCATAAAGTTTTGCGTCTCGAATTTCAAATAATCGTCTTTCGTTACGACGGGATAATATACGCGTTCTTTTCCGTTTTTTTCGGTTCGCAGGAAGCCTCGTTCAACAAGCCTCAACAAGAGAGAAATTGCCGTAGGAGCTTTCCATTTTTTTTTATTTCCAAGCTGTTCCATAACTGTGTTTGTGAATATGGGAGGTTCGTTTGCCCAAATTACTTTCATTATTTCAAATTCCGCATCAGGCAGTTTTTTTATCATAATCAATTCACTCCTTTTCATTTTTGGCGTTTGCCTATAATCATATTATACAACTGCCAAAAATGTTTGTCAAGAGGTTTTTAAAATTTTTTATAATAGTTCAATAATTGTTAGTCGCGGGATTTTTTTAGCTTCCATACAATGAATTTTTTTGGGAGTGGCATATTCTGTTTGGAGCGCCTTAATCGTCGGCAGTTTGGCAAGACCTAATTCGTCAAACGCTTTCTTCGCTTCACGGCGTAAATCTATTTTTTCCTTATGCTCCGCATAGTATTTTTTACTCCATTTTGAATTGCGGTATTCGGCGTAAATATCTTTCGGTTTGAAAACACGTTTTCCGTCAATTCTTTCACGTATTGCGTCCTCTGTATAATCGTCTTTTAACGAACGCAGACGGATAAATCCTTTACCGCTTTTACTTTTGAACGAGATGGTAAGCAGGATGTGAACTTCACACATTTTGCGGAAGCACAGGGGTAAACCATTGTGTACGAGGACGAAAGCCGTATTGCTTGAATTATGATAGCCGGAGGTTGGAGATACCCCACTTCCCGACATACATGAAGATATACCTGTCAGTGTTTTGGCGGTAATATTCCCATTTCGTATTATCGCGTAATACTCAAAACAAACCAGAACCACAGGATACTGGAAAACGGCGAAAGTCACGTCCGACAACACAATAAGCTAATTTCATACTCGCTAAATGTGGATTGCCTAAAAGGAAGAACTATACAAATATAGTTATGGAAGCTATGGGAAAAGCGCTCCTAAGCTGAGTTTTGCTCAGCAGATTCCTCACTGGGTAAATAGTATTTTCGTAAGAAAATATAATAGTTCAAAATAAGGCAAGATTTAAAATCCCCGCATTTCCGGTGATTGACCCGAATTACAAACGTATACAATATAATCGGTATGCCGATGATTTTGTTATAGGAGTAATAGGCTCAAAAGCAGAAACTGAAAAGGTAAAACATGACACCAGAATATTTCTTCAAGATACCTTGAAGCTCACTTTATCAGATGAAAAAACTAAGGTGACACACTCAAGCGAATTAATAAGGATACTCGGGTTATGACTTTACGGTATCAAGAAGCACAGACACTTAAAGAGATGCAAATGGAGTTCTAAGAAGTAACTGGTACGGTAAAGTACGATTATACTTGCCGCATGATAAGTGGGTAAATAGGCTCCAAGAATACAAGGCTTTTAAAATCACTAAAGAAAAATCAGGCAAAGAAAAATGGAAGTCAGTACTTCGCCGAGTAGTCCTCAATGAATGCATCTACTTTCGAAATGGTTTCGGCTCCGGGCATCCTAACGATGATAACTTGGAGTAACGTGGGGTAACCAGCGTGGGGTAACCAGCGCTGGCTCTGGCTGGCGATAGACCATGAAACAAGAGAAGTGTTGGCTTATACATTTGGCAGACGCGAAGACATTGTGTTTCTGCGTCTGAAAAAGTTACTCAAAGAGTTCGGCATACACAGATTCTACTCTGACAAATGGAGCAGTTATGTCAAGTATCTTGATTCTGGCAAGCATACTATCGCCAAGGCTAACACACAGCGTATCGAACGTAAAAATCTAACTTTCAAAACTCACATCAAGCGGCTCGCACGCAAAACCATTTGTTTTTCCAAGTCTGTTTTTATTCATGACCGGTATGATTATACTGTTTATATACAAGCAAGCCCTCTCCGGCATTACTGTGTTGACATACGAGAATTTGTGCGGTGAAATGCCAAGATGTTTTGTCAGTATCTGACGGTCGCCAGCCGCCTGCGACAGCATATAGAAAGTCAGAGTTCTCAAATATAATTTACATTTGATTAATAAATCAGAATAATGCACAAAAAAAATGATCGGAACACATCGCGCGTTCGGCAATGTATACAATTAGAGGTTATGATTTTACAAAACAATCCAATTTATTCGTCCCGCTGAAGATCTTTTCGGATGAATAAATGAAAATACATATGGTAAAATGCAGGGAATATGCTTGAAATTTAATTTTTTTTGTATTATAATCAGTGAAGAAATCAAAAACGCATTTTTAAAATCAAAATTATAAAAGGGGGGGGGTTAATTTGGCGTATGAGCGGAGCGGGGATAATTTAAACGGCAAACCGAAACGGCGGCTAAACGCAGGTAAAAATAAAAAACGGAAACTTACCCCCATACAAAAGCTTACGCGGAAATTCAGAAAAAACGGATTAAACTTCATCGAAGCAAGATATAACGCGCTTTGCGTATACTATACATATAAAAGTTCAAAAAAACGGCGCGAGTTATGCGGAGAATTCTCCGCCGTGGATAGTCACCCTCTTTCATGGTCGTACGATCGGGATAATTTTTCCGTGTACCGTAAAAATAAATATGACGTTCGGCTTGAAATTTTATATTTCCTTGCCGGAATTTTTAAATATCTTGCGGCTTATAACTCTGCGTTGCGTAATATAAAATCATCGGTAAGAGCGGTTTTCCGTAAAACTAAAAAAAGGAAGCATAAACTAAAAATATTAAAGCGAGGGCTTGCAAATGCTGTTCATTTTTTAATCCCCGCGCTTGCTGTAATAACAGTATTTTTTACAATAAGATATATAAATGCATACGATGTGGGAATAAAAGTCAGCATTGACGGCGAATATTTCGGGATCGCAAAAAATATCGGCGACGTGGAAGACATTAAAACTATGGTGGAAAAAGATATGTCGTCGGTCATGAACTTTTCGTATAGCTTCAATCACGCTATCGAATATATTCTTGTTCCCGTAAAGAAAACGGAATACTTGACGCAGGATAAAATATACGGTAAACTTTATTCGCTTGCGAGCGATAATTTAATAAACGCTTACGGTTTGTATATTGACGGCAAACTGATCGGCGCCGCCGCCAGCAAAGACGAGCTGGCAAATACCCTGAAAGCCGTTCTGGATGAAGAAAAAACCGCAGACGACGAAAAATTCGAATACGCAAACGATATTCAGATAATAGAACAGCAATATTTAAAAGATCTTTTAATGAATCCAGAAGTTATAAAAACCATGCTTGAAAGTTCCGTTCAAACGTCGGGACCGTCTGAAAACATTATTGCGCCGGACGAAACGGAAGAAGCCGTACAGGCGTTCGCGGCAAGCGCATTTACTGAAGAAGCGGCGGGGAGCGCGAAACTGACGAATACCGGCGACGCAAATACCGATTATTCTCCTACGATAGGAGAATCAATGCTGGATTCCCATATGAACAGCGCGGTAAGCGCCGCTTTGACCGAAGCGGGGAAATCCAATTCAATATCGCGCGGGGTAGCCGACGCGGTAAAAAATAATATGTCAAAAAAAATATACGCGAGTATAAACAATGAAGCGGTGCTCGGGAATATAACTTCCGACAGCGAGGGATATTATTCGTCAGAACTCGTTTTAAAAAAGATAAAAAAAGAAACTTATAATGAAACCATTCCGTTCACGGTAGAATACAGGGATTCGGATAAGGATTTTATCGGGACGGAAGTGACGCTCAGCGAAGGCGAAGACGGTATAAACTACGTCATGGATTCGGTTACGTACATAGGGAGCGAAGAAGTTGAACGCGTCCGCATGGCTACGCTGACGCTGAAATATCCTAAAAACAAGATTGTGTTAAGGGGGACGAAACAGAAGCCGAAAGCCGCGCCGACGGGGAATTTTATAAAGCCTGTGAAAGCCCTGTACATTGCGTCGGAATTTAACATTACAAGCGACGGCGATTCTTACCACAGGGGGATCGACTATGTGGCTAATCACGGCGAGCCGATATACGCGTCCGACGGCGGGACAGTTTTATTCGCGGGAGAAGGGACTCCGTGGTCGTACGGTATTTATGTTAAGCTCATGCACGCGAACGGCATAGCGACGGTTTATGCGCACATGAGCGAAACGACGGTAAAAACGGGGGATAAAGTGTATCAGGGTCAGGTCATAGGCAAAGTAGGATCGACGGGAAACAGCTTCGGTGCTCATCTTCACTTCGAGATGTTAATAAACGGATCCCTGATCAACCCCGAAACAAAACTTAAGTAGATTAGAGCTTACAATTTAAAATTGCTGCAACCGTGAGTTTTATACAACTTGCGGTTGTGTTTTTTGCGCGGAAATATTTTAACCGACGCAAAATCACACTGTTAGTTGTATACAACTATAAGTTGTTGACAAATGAGGAGAGAGGATATATAATAAAGATAATAAAAGTAAATGAAAAATGTATCTTTGCATATGTTATGGTTAAAAAACAGCTTTGGAATTTCTCCTGTCAAAGGCGTGGGCGGGCAGATACCCGGGAGTTTTGTTACATACCGTATATAATATTTTAATAAATTTAACGGAGGGTAAAATCATGTTTGAAATGGAAAAATTACACGAGCGTTTGCAGGAATTGAGGAAAGTGAAAAAAATGACGCAGGAAGAGCTTGCCGACCGTTTAGGCGTGACAAGTCAGGCTGTGTCGAAGTGGGAAACAGGGCAAAGCTATCCCGATATAACAATGATTCCAAGCATCGTCACGATACTTGATACCGACATTGATTATCTGTTCGGCAAAAAGCCCCTTGAACCAGCTAAAGACGCAAAATATCCGAAAACATATCAGGGATTGAAGTTTGTGCATATTTACGGCAATATCGTGTGCTACTCCGATAAAGAAGTCGAAGCGGCGGAAGGCTCGGGAGTGCGGTTCGCGGACGGAAGCTCGGCGGAACTGTCAAATTTCACCGTCAATAACGTCGGCAAAGGCGAAGTAAAACTTCTCGAACTCGAAGAAATCGCGCCTATAACCGATATTGACCAGACAAAAACGGAGATAAAATTCGACGGCGGCTATAATGGAAATATAAACGTAGCAGTATTCGCCAATATCACTACAATAGAAAAGTCTTCCGACGATAAAACCCACGTAATCGCAAAAGGTACGCCTGAATTTATCAGCATTATCGAAATAAAAGAAGAAGGCGATACGCTTGAAGTAAACTTCAATAAAAATGATCAGAAGCAATTCAAATTCCCGGACTATAAGAAGAACAGCGTAAAAATATATCTGCCGTGCGATCAGGGAAAGACGGCTAATATAGCGGTCAACGGGCAGGGCGAAGCGGAAGTAATATTGCCGTTTGATTTGGGAAATATGTCTATAAACGGTTCGGGAGTTATCAAGGCAAATAAGTTCGACATATATAATAATTCCATAAATGGTTCGGGAGTTATCAATTTTCAGCAGTCAAGAGTTTTAAATTGTTCAATCAACGGTTCGGGTGTGATAAAATTTGACGAAAGCGGAGCGGTAAATACTTCGATAAACGGCTCCGGCAATATAGGAGGAAAGCATACCGCCGGAATCAATGCAAATATTAACGGTTCAGGTTCAATGAAATTTGAAGAAAACACGGGCGGCGATATAAACCTTAACATAAACGGTTCGGGCAATATAAAAGTCGGGCGCGGAAACTGCGGTAAAGCGGGCGTAATAATCAGAGGTTCGGGCGATATAGATTTGGAAGGCGTAACCGCCAACACCGCTTCCGTAGAAATTCAAAACAAAGGCAAAGTCACAATAGGCAGGGTAATCGAAGGCACGGTTGAGAAGATAAAAAAAGGCGGCGAATTAAAAATTCTCCGCCGCGGATAAAATACAGTTGCGGGAGAAACAAATCTTCTCCCGCAATTAATTTTTACTTCCGAATTAATATATAACGACAGCCTGCCGTCCCTGATCTTTATAGGGGCCCATTTCGTGCCATCGGGATAAGAATAACGCTTTGTCGTAGACTATAAAATTGTTTGTCGGATCGTAGAGGGATACGGATACCGCGTCGTGACCTTTTAAAACGACGCAATGCTCGTTGCCGGGCCATTCGTACAGCTTGCCCGAAGGCAAATGCCAAGTCGGGGACCCCCATTTGACAGGCCACATATTCATTGTGATCCATACCACGACATAACGGTCGTCGTTGATGTACCCGAATAGTTCGTCATCCGACACGCCGCTTATATTGTAGACTTTTTGTCCGTTATACCGTACGCGTCGAGGCATTTCTGCGCGCCTTCGGCAAGACCGGCGGCAAATATTCCGTACCCCGCACTTTTTGGATCGCCTATATAATAATATTCGGGATCGCTTCCGGTAAGGATTCCGTCGATTATTTTAAGGTAAGGGGCGGTGGGAAGGAAACGGTTCACGAATTCGTGGGGGGAGAGATCGGGTATGAATTGTTTTAAAAGCATTGTCATCGCAACGGCTTCGCACCCGTTCGGGAGCCCTTCGTCGTTCTGATTTATAAGGGAAATATTTCGCGGAGTTTCATCTTCTTCAGGCTGTTCCGGTTCAGGTATGTTTGCTATGATATTTATATCGTTTTCAGAGTCATAGATAAGAAGCGGGGTTGGCGGGACAGCATTCAGGTCTTTTTTAATAAACGCCTCAAACGGGCTGGCCGCCGCGCCGCGGATTCCGGCGGGATGATGGAGGCTTACGCTGTAATTCACCATCAATATCATTACAACGATAATAAGCAGGCTGATATTCTGGAAAATAACCGTAAAATTACTTTTAAGAGTCATTTTGTTTTCCTGAAGGTAAACAAAGTCTTTTCCGCTTAAGCGTCTTTAGCGTAATGCCGATAAGCATCCTCGGAAATTTTTATATCGATTCCTTTTTTTTTCAGGTTTTTATCATATGATTTCATAAAAAATATTTAAGTCTGGCCGTCGTCGGATTTAGGCGGGACGTCCCATGATACGATGTGTCCGCTCTGTTCCTCTATGGCGTTGTCTAACAGTCGTATCAGTTCAAGCGTGCTTCTGAAAGTTTTGGTGAGGTTTTTATCGACCCATTGGATCTGTCCCTGCCACGAAGCGTTGCGCCGGAATTTTACCTGAAGCAGAAACGTGGCGTTTTTTACGGAATCGTCATTTATATTTTCGATTTTACTCATCATAAGCTCCTTATGTTTGTTTTTGTTCTTGAAATCGGAAAATTTTCTGTATTCATGCGTGACCTGCGGGAAAGTGAATCTGTCAAAAAGATTGTCAAGCTCTTTTAATAATTGCAAAAGGGACTGGAAACTTATGTATCTCCCGTCGTATTCATTATGAAAATATCCGGCGTATTCATTGTTTTCAATTTGCGATATTACTATTTTAGTAACGGTCAGGTCATTCGGAATATATTCTGCTTTCAAAAAAGAATTCCCTTCTTTCTCATTGCGCAGCCGGATCAAGCGGCAGCAGCTTATGAGTTGCTTTATAATATTTTGCCGCGGGTTCCCGCGCGAATTTTGTTAGAATACGTTTTACAACTATTTCACAGCTTTCGTAAGTAATGGATTTCAGCATAATCACGTATTGATTTTTACTGTATTTCGCGAAAACGTCTCCTCCCCGAAGACACGAGAGAATGGTTTCGCCGAACACCCTGATTATGTTCCGCATCACTTTTTCGTCGGCGGCGGCGCTTAGAGTCGCCATAGTGAAAAGGCATATATATATGGCGTGTCCGTTCCTCGCCAGATCGCGCGCCTCTATCCGGTAAATATGTTTGAACGTGTCGTAATCGCAAAAATACGCGCCTTCGATTTTGGTTTGTTCCGAGAGTTCTTCTTTGATGGTTTCTATATCGGATTCTTCAAAATCCGTTTTTGTGATTATATCTTTATAGGCGAATTTAATCTCTTCCGACGGCAGTATTCCGAGTTCTTTATAAAACATAGCGGACATATGGTCGTAGTGGGCTATCGCCTTATTTAAAAGCCCGCTTTTTACAAAGGTTTTCAGAAGGTAGAGATGGATCTGTTCCTCAAACGGATTATATGACAGCGCCTTGTAACAAATATCGATATTCTCATTGAATTTTTTTTCTTTATCATTAAGGCTCGTAAGGCTGTGCACGCACGACAGGAACAGATTAAAATAGTATGTGGTAAGAGTTAAAACCCATGTTTCGCCTATCAGCGCGTTCAGGAATTCGCCTTTATATAACTCGAAAGCTTTATTTAAAAGTCTGCTTTTTTCTTCGTCGGGCGTTTCAGACAGGGACGCTTGACGGATATATTCGGAAAAATCTTCAATGTCTATTCTTACGTTTATTTCCGGGTTCCAGAAGTAAGTGTTTTTCGCGAATATAATATATTCAAGGTCGGGGAAACCGGAGTCTTTAACCAGCAGTTTTCTCAGCCGGTAAACGAGATTTTTCAAAGCGTTTATAGGATCAAGGCTGTCGCCTTCGGGCCATATATGGCCTACGATGTCGGATTGTGAAATGATTTTGCCCCTGTTGTACAGCAGATAGGCAAGCAGGGCGTTTAGCTTTTTAGAACGCCCTATGTTTTGGATCATATGTCTGCCGCCATACTCAATATCGAAACTGCCGAACATTGTGACTTTAAAAACGCCGGATTCATCCTTTCCGGAAAAAATATCCCTGTCGGTTGAACTCTCTTTCAGGCTGTCTTTCAATATGTAAATCACCTCAATTAACGCGCGTAAAATATTCAATTTGATTATACTATATATATCGCAAAATGTAAATAGATTTACATTATTTTGTCATGGAAATCAAATAAATCGTTCCCCGCATATAATAATACCAGTAAACAAAAAAGGAGGATGACAATTATAAACGAAACTATCGAGTCGGTTATAAAAATAACCGCGGTAATATTATCGTTTGCGGGCGCGTTTTGTGTTTTAGCCGTTTTTTCGAGAAGCCGAGCGAGGTTCAGACCGCGGGCGGCGGAAGACGGCCGGGAGGGCAATATATATTCGTTTCTTTTGATCGACGTAAATAAGACGGGTGAAAATACGGATATTTTCGTCGGCGGAATCAACCGGGATATAAAATCGGGCAAGATAGATTACATACATAAAATATTGCTTTTCGATGGCGCGGATATCGGCGCGTTTTTCGATGAAATAAGCGGCGGAAGCGCGGATCCGAACGCAAGCGACCTTGAGAGGATGTGCGGGATCATAGCAAAGGAATATGAAAATATATTATATTTTAAAAAGTAAAAATTATATAAAATCGGCGGATTTTTATATCTACTGCCATTTTTATATTTTGACATTTGCGGATTTTTATGTTAAGATATATAAAAACAGGAGGGAAAGAAAGATGACAGTTATACCGGAATATGAAAAAAGAATAAAAAGAGTATCGGACTGCGTTCGGCTTAAAGAGCCTGACAGGGTTCCGATAATCCCCGTAATGGAGGCCTATCCCGTGTACTACGGCGGTAAGACGATACGCGCCTGTATGGACAATTACCGCGAAACCGAGAGCTGTTTCGATAAGTTCTTTACCGACTACAAGCCTGATTTGGGATGGGATCCGATAATGATTTTCCCTTCGCAGGCGCTGGAGACGATAGGCATTACATGGTTCCGTTATCCGGGGCGCGGCGTTGACGACGACAACGTAATGTACCAGTTTATTGAGGACGAGTACATGAAGGAAAACGAGTATGAGGAAGCGATCCGCGATATGACAAATTTTATGACGACAAAATGGTTTCCGCGGTCATTTTCGGCGATGAGCGGGTTTAAAAGTTTTATACCAGAAACGCCATGTGGTTTGGATTTTTAGGCACGTTCGCGGCGTTCGACGAAGAAATGATACGTTCGATGAGGTCGGCCGCCGACGCGGCGGAGATTATCAACAAATGGTTCGCCTACTTAGGCGATTACCGCGTCAAAATGAAGGAGACTTTTCAAGTCCCGCTTGCGTACGGCGGATTCGCGTACGCGCCGTTTGATATGCTGGGCGACTCATTGCGCGGCACGGCGGGTATTCTGACAGATTTATACGACCAGCCCGATAATGTATTGAAGCTCGTAGACCTTATCGCTGATTACGCTATCGACGACATGATAAAAGGGACGGAAGGCGCGGAAAGCCCGTATGTATGGTTCTGGCTTCACAAAGGCGTGGACAGCTTCATGTCAGATGAAATGTACAAAAAATTCTACTGGCCTTCTTTACAGCGTTATATAATCGCGCTTACCGAAAAAATCTCATACCCTACTCATATATTGCGAAGGTCAGTACGACACAAGGCTGAAATATTTGAAAGACGTTCCGAAAGGCAAGGTAATATACGACTTTGAGACAGTCACTATGGCTGAAGCGAAAAAAGAACTCAAAGATATTGCGTGCATTGCGGGTAATTTGCCTAACTACTTATTATCATACGGAACGCCGGACAAAGTAGACGAATACATAAAACGTCTTATCGGCGAATGCGGACAGGGCGGCGGCTTCATGTTCGACACCGGCGCGCTCGTCGACGACGCGAAAGTCGAGAACTTCAACGCTATGTTCGAGGCGGTCGAAAAATACGGGAAGTACAGGTAACTGAGACGCGCTTTGCGGCGTCAGCGAAACAAATTTATTATTTTCTGCCACAAGGCGGTATTGAGAACCGTCATGGGTTCCGTATGGGGGAATAATAAAATCATTCTGGTTATATACACGGCGAAATATAATATTATGACGGCGAATCCCGCGTATTTTTCAGCATTGTATGATTTTTTTATATTCCCTCTAAAAAATTTTACAGTGTAATAAATAATTACTGCGAGGGAGATAAAGATCAGGGGATGATATTGCAGGGCTTCATTGAAATTTAATTTGCATAAAGATATAACGGCGCGGGTCGAGCCGCATCCGGGGCAGGGGAAACCCGTTACTGAACGTATCCAGCAGGAAGTTCCGGTAAAAATCGAGAGCATAATCCAAATTGTTACGCAAATAACAAAAACGATTACGCTCTTTTTCTTTAAATATTGAATAAATTTCATTTGAATATTTAAGCGTTGTTTTGACGGCTTGCATATATTTGATTTACTGCGCCCTGAATTTGCGCCATTGCTATAATTCCGCCGACTCCGAATACAAAGGTGAAGATAATCCACATCACGAAATTTTCTTTGTAATATATGTCTTCCCTTGGCGCTATGATTGCGAGTTCCTTATCTATTTTATACCATACTACCCACATTACGGGAGCGCATAAAATAGACAGCAACAGATATAAAGCGGGATTGTCGATAACGGGTTTTTCGGAAATATTGTTTATGTCCTGCATTGTTATATAAAGCCAGTAATACATATAAATCCCGCAGGTGACAATGGATAGTATAATTATGGTAACCGGGTCGCGTTTGATTCCTATATACATATTAATTTTAACCTCCCGTTTTAATTTCATTAATAATATTATATCAGAATTTTTTTAAAATAGCAATAATTACGCAAAATATTTTTGTTTCTCATTCCTTTGCGGCGCTGTTAATTGCCTGACAGGAAAGGGCGGAGAGGGGGATGCCACTCTCCCGTCCGGACACTCCGGTTATTCGCCTTTGTCGGCTCTGTATAGCCTCAGAAGCGTCATATAGACCTGCTCGCGGGTGTACATTCCGGCGTAGTCGAAAGTGGCGTCGGAAACGCCGTTCATTACGCGGTCGCCCTTGCCGTCCATGCAGCCCGAAACGTATGGGATCGCGTCCTTCGCCCACGACGCGAATTTTGAAGCGTCCTTAAAGGAAAGCGGCTGAACGTTCATTTTTATGCCGAGCAGCTCCGCCGTCCTGTGCAGGAAGGCCGCCGCTTCCTGACGCGTTATCTTATCGTCTGGCGCGAACTTGCCGTTGCCTTTTCCGTTGACGATGCCAAGCGCGTTTATCGCGAATATTACATCTTCGGTCGTGTCGTTGAAAACCGTTTTGTCTGCCGTCAGATTAGCGTCGCTCAGAATCCGGCTCATGGATTTGCCCTGGTATTTTTCAAGGAAGTTGGCAACAAGCCTGCAAAATTCGAGCCTTGTCGCCGGAGTGGTGAAATTTATAAGATAAGAGTCGGGGACAAGTCCCTGACCGTACGCAAGCGCCACTTCTTCTTCCGCCCAGCTTGAAGGCTTGTCGCTTATAAATGAAATCTTTTCTATGGTCTGCCCCGTCTTGTCAAGAATTTTGACGCTGTAATCCTCATATGAAACCGTCTGTTCGCTGAACGGCGTGACCGCAAGATAATATTCGCCGACTGTAAGGTTTATTATCTCCGATAAAGCGTTCCGCATACCGTCCGCGACCGAACCCGCGTCCCCGAAACGGTATTTTTTCAGTAAAGTCTGTTTCGCGTCATAAATATGAACAAACCAGAATCCCTGCGCCGCTTTCGCGTTCGTCCTGAATTTTATCTGCACTCCGTCGTTTTCTTTCAGCTTGAATTTATAAAAGTCCATATCGTCCGCGCCGCCGATATTTCCCGTCTTGAATTCATTCATATTGAGACTGTTGGCGGTAATGAAGCCGTCGTTTATTTCCTGCTCGAATTTATACTGCGACTCCGCCGTATATACGACTTTCAATTTATAATCCGACGTGGAATAATTTATGGCGTTGTACGGTCCCACGTAAACATAATACGTCCCTTTCGGCAGGCGCGTTTTCCCTGCGGATTCCGCTTTGAAGCTGTCTCCGCTTGCGGTTCCTTCCGCGCCGAACTCATATTCGTATTTCAATGAAAGATTCGCGTCGAAAAGACGCACGACCCAGTCTTTTCTTTTCACAGAAGCGGGAGTATAAAAGTCGAAACTCACGCTTCCCGCGTCCATAGAAAACTTATAATAATCGGAGTCGCGGTCATTCGATATATTTCCCGTATACGGGATTCCCGACGCTATTGCCGTCGCCTGACCGTACGCGTTGTTATATTCGATTTCATATTTTTCTTCCAGCGCGGACTCGTCCGTATAGTTTATCGAAAAATTATATTGTACGGAGGAAAAACTGTATGAATTTATACTTGAAACCTCAAGTTTGTAATAACCCGCGGGAAGTCTCAGGATAGGCGTCTTTTCGGACTTATAGTTTGACTCGGACGATGAGCCCGCGCCGATTTCGTAATTTGACAAAAGATTATTATTCTCGTCGTAAATATGAATCAGCCATATTTTCCTGGACACTGTCAAAGGATACTGGAAAGTTACGGTTACCGAGCCGGGACGCGTGATCTGAAAGTCATAAGAGCTTACGTCTTCCTGATTTTTTAACGCTCCCGATATATTGGAATTCACGTTTGAATTCCGCGAAGGCACATTTACGGGCGCCGACGGATTTTCGTCGGAAGGCGTCGGGATCGGAGCGGAATCGCACTTTATCATAACGGAATAATCTTCGTTGCAATACATATTTTTATTTATCGGATATATTACGACAAAATATTTTCCCGGCGCAGCCGTTACCGTTTCCGACGTAAAAATTCTTCTTCCGCTTATTATTGAACCCGCAAGTCCCGTCTGGTTGGTCGAAATCCCGCCTTTTTCGTCCTGAAGGAAAACCGTCCAGTAATTTTGCATAATCGTTTCGCTTGTCTGAAACTCGATTTTGATTTCGCTTTGCCGCGTTATTTCAAAAGAAAAATAATCGACGTCGTCTTTCCCGCTCATATTCCCCGTAACGGCAAGATTAAGCGATATGGGATTGGCGGAGGCTTCCGAATTGTTGAATTCCTTTTCATACCTGGCCGCCGTTTCCGACTCATAAACGGGCTTCAGATAATAGTCGGCGTTCGACCAGTTAGAGCCGCTTTTCGCGGTTACCGCCGCGTAATATGTCCCGGCTGGCAGACGCGTTTTGTCGAGCGTTTTTACCCTCTTCGCGCCGACGATGCTTCCGCCGAATCCGGCGGCGGAGTTTTGGAGCGTCGTCCCGTTCGCGTCGTAAAGATAAACGCTCCAAGCGTCTGCGTCTATCGCGCTTGAAATGGAAAACTGAAGTTTAAGGCTTCCGGGATCCGTTAATACGATCTTAAACATATCTTTATCGGCGGCGCTGCTCATGTTGCCGCAAATTTCCGTGTTGACGGAAACAATGTTCGCCGTTTCCATAGTGTCGTTTGCTTCTTTTTCAAATTCTCCGCCTGATTCCTGCGTAAAATTAATATTCAGCGAATAGGTTACGGTAGACAGAGAGGTTCCGTCCGCGGCGGCGACCGTTATATAATAGTTTCCCGCCGGAAGCCGCGTTTTATCCGACGTTACATATCTTCGGTTATTTACTGTCGTAGTTCCGCCGCCGCCGAACGTAAGCGAACTCAGTTTTGCGGAAGGGTTGGAAGAAGAATACAGCGACAATAACCACGAGTTGATATTATGCGAAGACGGAGTAGTGGCGACTATTGAAACGCTCCCCGCGTTTTGGAGAGTAAAAGAATACTGGCGCGAGGAAACCGAGGAGGACAGGGCGTCGGATATTTCGGTGTTCAGGCTCACGGTTTTGGAATCTGGGGAATCCCCCGAATTCGACGTCCCCGTCGAAACCGACGTTTCTTTATCAGACGTAATTCTCAGATTAAAAGATATTTGGGCGGCGGGTTTAGACGCGCCGCCGGTATAGGCAAACTCAATCGCATAATCGCCGGAGGATACGCTTATATCGGGGATTTCAAGCAGCCGGATGCCGTTGTAAAGCGTCCCCTTGTTTCCGAACTCGTAGGTATGGATCAAGTCGTTTCCCTTATAAAGGCGCATCGTAAGGATATTTGACGAAGCGGTTACCTGCGAAGTCAGGCTTATCTGAAGATGCCCAGCCGACGAAACCGTGAAATTATACTGAAGAGCCGTAACCGACGAGGTTAATTCCGCGAAATAGGTCTCTTCGAGATTTATCTTCTCAGCGTCCGCGCGGACTGACAGCGGAGTCAGCACGGAAAACAAAAACGCCGCCGTCATTACGACGGATAACAATTTTTTTTTCATAATTATATAGTCTCCTCTGTAAAATATAATACTATATTACAATATTTTATGAAAAAAGTCAAATTATTATTAAAATTTCAAATTATAATTCGGCGGTCATTCCTCGCCTGACGGATTATAATAATACAAATTTACCTCAAATTTCATTGTTTTTTGATATGAAATTTTTTTTATTTGTAGTATAATATAATCAGGCGGAAAAATATTTGGAGCGGAGATGATTAATATGGAGAAATTGATTTATATCGCCGACGATGAAGCGAACATACGGAACATAGTCAAAAGTTTTCTTGAACGCGAAAATTTTGAAGTTCATGCTTTTGAAACTGGCGACGATTTATATAAAGCGTTCCAGAAAAAGCAGTGCGACCTTATCATACTTGACGTCATGATGCCCGGCAGCGACGGTCTGACCGTGCTGACTATGATAAGGCAGATCAGCAACGTGCCGATCATAATGCTGACCGCGCGCGATACCGACGCGGACTATATCGCGGGCATAACTCTCGGCAGCGACGATTATTTTAAAAAGCCCGTATCGCCGATGATTCTCGTGATGCGGGTAAAGGCGATATTCCGCAGGATAGAAATGGATAAGCAGCCGCTCGCGAAGCAAATCCTTACGTTCGGCGACATTGAAATCAACATGAAAACGAAAACGGTGGTAAATAAATCCAAAGGGGATGAAGAAATATTTCTTACCCCGAACGAATTCAATCTGATAACGTACCTTGTGGAGAATTCGGACAAAGCGGTATCAAGGGACGAGCTTCTGGATAAAATATGGGGATTCACGACGGAAGTCGAAACAAGAGTTGCGGACGACACGGTCAAGCGCATAAGAAAGAAGCTTGCGGAAACAAACATTATCATTGATACCGTATGGGGCTTCGGGTTCAGATTAAAAGAAAAAAACGAGAGTTAAATTGCCGGGGAGGGCGGGGAGATGAAAACAGAAAAGAAGATATATAAGCCGAAAAAATTGTCTTTCCGCTTTTTGGTGATGATGTCGGCGTTTATGCTTATAACTTTCATTATAATATCGGTCAGCTTTAACTTTTTGGTGGAAGAATATATGCGGAGAGATATAGCCGATCAGCTTAACAGCACTATAAGCAATCTTATAAATAACAACGTGACGATACAGATAGAAGGCGTGCAGGTAGACATACGGTCGGTTCCCGTCGATATACTGAACCGGTTCCCGTTAATATACGAAACTATTTATCAGAGGTGAACGAAATTATCGTGAAGGCGCGGTATACTTCGGTCTCGCCTATATTATACAACAGCGATGATTATTCGAGGAGATTTCCGTCCGACAGCCTTTACTATATGTATAATATAGACGAAATGGACGCCTTTCTGCTATCCCTCCAAAAGAAAAATCCGTCCGAGAGCGGCGAAATATTAAAAAACACCACAAGCTCCGGAAATTATTATTACACAAATATAGACCTTGACAAATTATTCGGGATAAGCGGACTTAATCTTTTGCTTTTCGTTAATACGAGCAAATACGATTACCTGACTAAAAATATAGCGAATATGCTTCTTCTTGTACTTGCCGCGGAAACGCTGATAATGTTTATATTCGTCATATTTATATCGCGGAGCATAACGAAACCGATAGAAGCGCTGAGCACGTTTGCGGGCAGGATCGGGCGGGGGATTTTTCCGGTCAGGATTTTAATTTTATAGACCGGGAACTAATAAATTTAAATAACGTGATGAACGACGCGGCGGAAAAGCTTAAAACAAACGACGAAGACCAGAAATTGTTTTTTCAGAATGTGTCGCACGAGTTAAGGACGCCGCTTATGTCGATAAAAGGTTACGGCGAAGGGATAAAGTACGGCGTTTTCAGGGAGGAAAAAGATCTGACCGATTCGGCGGACGTTATAATCTCCGAAACGGACAGGCTTTCGGATATGGTTGAGGATTTACTTTACGTTTCGAGAATGGACGCTTACAAAACCGTCGAAATCACGGGTGAAGCAAACCTTACGGAAGTAGTCGGCGGATGCGTGGAGAAGCTGCGGGGACTGTTTCTGTCAAGCGGGAAAGAAGTCGGATTCAATTATCCCGACGTTCCGCTGAATATACGGTGCGAGGAAAAAAGCCTTACTCAGGCGATTATAAATATAATATCCAACGCCGCAAGGTACGCGAAAACGCGGGTGACCGTGGATCTTTATAAAGAACGGGGCGAAGCCGTGCTTAAAATACAGGACGACGGCGACGGGATCAAAGAAGAAGATATGCCGAATATATACAAACGGTTTTACAAAGGCGAAGCGGGCAAACACGGGATAGGATTATCCATAGCGAAAACTATACTCGACCATCACAACGCGGATATAAAAGCGGAAAACAATCATACGGGCGCGCTTTTTACCGTTGAATTTATATTAAAAGGAGAATCATTATGTACGAACTTAATTACGGAAGTTACAGAAGACCGCCTCAGAAAAAATCGGGCGGAATAACGGGAGCGGTCATAGTCGCGGGGCTTCTTATAGTATCGATACTGTCGGGGGTATTTTATTTCATATACGCCGGAACAGTCGAAAATTTCAATCAGACCGCGCTTGAATATCAGAGGATGCTTGAAGAATACGATATTAAGCTTGCATCTCAGGATGAAAATATAAACGCCCTTGAAACTCAGATGGCGGCGTTGTCGTCGGGGCAGAGCTCGCTTTCGGATTCCCTTCTGAAAGTGGGGAACGAGATCGCGATTGACAATAACGGCAGCCTCGAAACCTTTAAAATTTCCGATATAGCGCAAAAAGCGTCGCCGTCCGTCATTGGGATAAGAGTGACCGTTCCCGCCGCGTCGATCAATTCGTTCTGGTACTCTCAGGACGCGGGCGCGGAAGGATCGGGGATAATACTTACCTCCGACGGGTATATCGCCACGAATTTCCACGTGGTTGAATATGTTACGCAGTATAAAAACACAACTATCGAAGTCACTCTGACCACAGGCGAAATATACAGCGCGGCATATGTAGGCGGGGATTCGATAAACGACCTTGCGGTGTTGAAAATCGAGGCGGATAATCTTCCCGCGGCGGCGTTGGGTACGTCGGCGAATTCAAAAGTCGGGGATTTTGTTATCGCGATAGGAAATCCCGTAAGCTCCGTTTTATCAAGCTCGGTAACGTTCGGGATCATAAGCGGGCTTAACCGCAAGGTTGCGGCAGAAAACGTAGCCGAACAGCTTATACAAACCGACGCGGCGATAAATCCGGGAAACAGCGGCGGCGCGCTTATAAACTCGCAGGGCGAGGTTATCGGCATAAACACAATGAAGATTTCATCGTCGGACGTTGAAGGAATAGGGTTCGCCATACCGATGGAATACGCGAAACCGCTTTTGGATTCTATAATCCAGTTCGGGTATGTTAAAGGAAGACCGACGGTCGGAATTTCGTATAACGACATATCGGCGAATACCGCGAGAAGGAACGGAGTTCCGCAGGGCGTATACGTGACGGCGGTAACGGCTGAAAATAAAATCCTCACAGCCGGAGACATCATTACCGCGGCTGACGGCAAAACGGTAACGACTTACGCGGAGCTTAACGAAATAGTCAAAACGAAGAAAGTAGGCGAAAAAATAACGCTGACGGTCTATCATTACTCTACAAGGAAAACCGAAACTCTGGAAATGGCGGTTCTCGAACTTAAAAGTTAATACCGGGATACGCGGGGGAGAGGAAGGGACGCCCTACTTTGCAGCCAAAGTAAGGTTTCCCTTCCTCTCCCCCGCCCTTCTCTCCATCCATTCCCGCCAAGCAAAAGTGTTGCGGTTCTTCCGCAAAACTGGGCGGCAAAGAGCAAGGGCGGTTTTATTTCCTCTTACGGAAAAAGAACGCCTTCGCAATTCCCCTCGCGCTTACTTTATTTAAGAAAGGAAAAGAATTATGCTGTATTTTGTAGACGGCTATCACGGCGGCATACGCGGACATATGCCCGCCGGTTCGTGGCAGGACGTGCTTAATTCGCTCGAAAAATATCCGGAGTGGAAAATAAGCCTTGAAATTGAGCCCGAATCTTTCGACTGGCTTAGAAACCATGATTGTGCAGTATATAAAAGGCTGGCGGATTTTTTGCAAAATGAAAAGACTTCGCACAGGGCGGAAATAATAAGCGGCAGCCATTCGCAGCCCTTTTGCTGGGCGGTAAACGGCGAAAGCAATATCCGTCAGCTCATGTATGGAAGAAAGATAAATAAACGGCATTTCCCCGGATGTGAAATAGATACATACGCAGTGCAGGAGCCGTGTTTTACTTCTTCGCTCCCGCAGATACTCTCGAAAATGGGATATAAGCGAATGGTGTTGAAGAATCCGACCGCGTGGGGAGGATATATGGCGAAAATGCCGGGAGGGATTGCCGAATTATATTCGTCCGACGGGTCGCATTTGCCGGCGGTAACGAGGTATGAGTGCGAGGAATTGTACAGCTGCAGCGCGACGGAAGCGTCGGGATATGACCCGCGGATAAAAGATTTTGCTTAAGCAAATGTATAAATAACGGCATACAATTTCCCGCCGGAATGTGCCTTCAGGATTTAGGCTGGTCGTCAAAGCCGATAGTGCGGGGGATTGAAGTCGAATATGTGACATGGCGCGAATATTTTGATAAATTTTTACCGGAGATAAATACAAGTCAGAATATTCTTTTTTCGCAGGACGATATTCGCGTGAGTTTACCGTGGGGGAATCAGGTTTTCCAAAATATGCTCCGGAAAGTAAGAAGAACTGAAAATTATATATTGCAGATAGAAAAATTTTTGTCGCTCGCCGAAAATCAGACTGAAATGGAGTCCGGCATCATAAGCAAAAACCATGATATGCTTGAGCAGGCGTGGAATCTGCTCATGAAATCTCAGCACCATGACGGCTATATATGCGCCTCGACAAAAACATGGGCGTATGAATCGGGGTCGTTCGCCGATATTGCCGCTTAGTCTGCTTGACGGTATAAAAGAGAATGCGATAACCTCTTATTTGAATTCGGAATGCGTTGAAGATAATGACGATGTCTGGGTGAAAGTTTTCAACACGACGGGCAATGCGAGAAAAGATATAGTTTATATTGATTTGGGAATGGAATACGGATATAAAGATGTTGAAGTATACGGCAATGACGGAAATCAAATCGACTCGCAGTTCCATGTTTTGCGCAAATATGAGGACGGGAGTCCCGGAGCAGTCAGGCTTGCGTTTGCGGTTGAATTTGACGGGATGGGTTATGAATCATATAAAATTATATTTAAAACGGAAAAAACAGAGAAAAAGAAAAAACCGTTGGCGAAGGTTGAAAATAACGCGCTTATAATAGACAGCGACGTAATAAACTGCGTTTTTGATTTGTCGAACGGCGGCGCGGTCACGCGGTATACGGATAAAGAAACGGGCGGGGATTACATAAACGGAGCGGAAGATTTCGGCGTGATCAGGGGATATTCCATAAAAGAAGATAAATTTATATCTAACGCGGGAACGGAAGCGAAGTGCGAAATACTGGAAAACGGCGGGATATACTCGAAAATAAAGATTTCGGGAGATATACCGGAATCGGGGATAGGATATGTTACTGTAATAACCGTTGAAAAAGGGAATAAAAAACTGGATTTTGAAACGTCGCTGCATTTCAAAGAAGAAACATATATCGGCTATCCGTACGCGCCGGCGGAAAAAGAAAAATATCACGGCACAAGACGTTCCTCATGCCGTGAAGATTATAAAATGTCGGTATATATGCCGTTCGCCGATAACGTAACCTTATACAAAAGCGCGCCTTATGACGTTTGCAAAAGCCCGTGCGCCGACACGCGTTTTGATTCGTGGGAAGATATAAAGCATTCCGTTATAAACGGATACGTTGATCTTTACGACGAAGAAAAGGGAAGGGGAATGTTTGTATACTGCGATTGCCTGAACGGTTATTCTTTGTACGGAAATATTTTCACCCTTACGCTCGCGTTCGGTTATCACGCGAATTTCTGGTGGGGATGTCAGCCCCTGAAAGGCGTAAACAGAATAAAATATTCCATAATGCCGCACCGGGGCAATTTTGCGGACGCCGGCTTGAATTTCGCGGATAACAGAATAAGAGAGCCGCTGATCGCGTTCAGGCTTCCGTGCGAACCCGCGAAAAAAGCCGGATATATGATAAAAACATCCAACAGAAATATTGAAACGGTAACCGTATACAAAGAGAATGACCACTATACCGTCAGGCTTTTCAACGCGTCGGATAAAGACGAACCGCTGGATTTTGTTTGCAATATAAAATCCTTTGAAAATAAAACCGTCGATCTGAATTGCACAATAAGTAGAATCCGACTCGGGCAGGATGAAACAAATGGAAATCCGAACTTTAATATAATAACGGAAAAATTTCAGATCATTCTAATTTTTCATACGACGTTATTAATTTGTCTATATCCTTTTGCATTTTCGACGCCGCCTTTTCAAAAGCGGAAGCGTAGTCGGTGCTTTTGTTTTGCCCGTTGCGTAAAATCGTCGTGCTTAAGCAAAACCGCCGAAACCATAGACGTATCCGATATCGTGCGCGGTGTTGGATAATATTATGTCAAGCATTTCCTGGCTTTCGTCGTCCCTCGCGTATTTTCCTTTCAGGTTGATTTCATAATATGCGGGCTGAAGCGTATATCTTGATTCCGCGGATAAATCCTCAAGGATCATACCGGTTCTTTCAAGATTGGAAGCGGAAGCGGGAATAGCTATTCCGACTCCGGTATGGGGATTATTATGCGTAATATATTTTTCCTGCGCGCTGTCCAGCTTAGGCAGCGGGAGGATGCCGAAATCCATTTCCATACCGCGCAGACGTTCGACGATCCTCATTCTGATCCATGAAAACAACGCCCTGTTTTCTTCCATCATTTTCACCTGCTCGTCGTATATTCCGAATTGTCCTTCGTATCTGTGAAGATGAACGACGTTTTCCTCGTCGAGCATAAGTTCGCTGATTGCTTCTGTAATCCTGTAGCTCCTTTCCGAGCCGAAAGTAATAATAGGATAATCGTTTGCATCCTTTGAAGCCACTTTTTCGCCGCCGGAAACGAGGAACGAATTGCTTGTGTCAGCCTGCACTATGCATCCGAACAAATCCTCTTTTATATACATTTTTCCGTCGCCGTTAAGGTCTTTTGCGACGCCCTTGCTCATTTCAATCAGCTTGCTGAAAGTCCAATCTCCCCTTTTTACTATCTCGTACGGATTTTCAAGAGCCATTGATTCCAGCAGGGATTTATTGAATATCATCGCCTCCATGGCGTCATTGTCCATAATCAGAAGATCGCCCTGCGCGATAAATAATTTATTTATGATTGATAAATCCTGAATGGTTCCCTGATCCCACCACGGTTTTGATAAATCGATATTCGGCACCGTGAATAAATCCACCAGACTTCCGGCTTGCGCGAGAGATGCGAATTGGGTGATATGGATGCCCGCCGCGTCGTAAATATCGTCCCCGGCTTTGACGGCCTGAGTGATTTTTTGCGTATTCTGAGGATTTTCAAATACAATTTCTTTTATTTTTATATTGTATTTTTCCTCGATTTTTTTGTTTCGGTTATAAACGGCGTCGTTTATGATTTCAGTGTTCAGTTCTTCGGCGCTTAAATCCCTGTGATTCCATTCCGCCCAGTCCGCGCTGTTTATTGTCCGCGTTATAAATGTAAACTCGTAACCGCCGAAGTCTTTAGCTTCAAGATCGGGATAAATTCTTTCGGTCGTCGTTTCCTCTGAGGACTGAACTTCCGCCTGATCCGGATTATTACCGCCGTCATTTTCCGCTCCTTCCTTACCCGTGTTAGACTGACAAGAAGTGAGCGCTGAGAAAACCATAGCCGCAAGAAGTATGCCAATCAAAAATCTTCCGGGACATTTGATTATGTTCATTTTCACCGTGTTACCTCCTGAAAATAAATTTATTTTGTATAGTATAACATAAAAACAAATGAAATGCAAGAACGGCGGAGGTTGCGGCGAATATTATTTTATATAGCAGTCTTCAAGTTTTATATTGGATTCTCTGAGTCTTGTTTTCGCGTGTTTCATAAGCGGGCGCATTTTTTTTTGTATATTAAATTTCATTTTAAGCCTTATTATAGGTTCGGGAAGTCTGCTTTTCACCTTTATGGGGACGGGGCAGTCGGGATCTCTCGGAACGGCGTCAGCCCAGGGGGTCATTCCCCGGTATTTCATATACTCGTCCTGGTAAATATGCACGTTTCCCTTTGTCCACGGTTTCCTTCCCGGGCCCGCGAAATGCACGATCGCAGGCGACTCCTTAGCTTCCCTTAATTCCTCCGCGGAATAGAAACCGGTGATATTCGCGTAATAAAGAAGTTCGGGATTGTAATAAAAATAATACGTAATGGAATTGTATTTGGGCGGGACAAGTTTAATATAGCCTTTAAACACGCCGTTTATAACGTCCTGATCGGGATACCTGAGTTTTCCGCCGAATAGCAGAAGGAAATTAATAAATTTCTGTTCTATATTGACGTCGCGCCACGCTTTTAAATCTATAAGAAGCATTCCGGAATTTACGTATATATCCGTTTTTTTCAGGAAAATAAACTTTTTATGCTCGACGGGAATACCGTCCTCGCATCCCCCGATAAGGTTTCCGTCCAGCTTTTCATTCCATAACGGCAAAAGCGAACTTCTTACCATCATGTCGCAGTCAAGATAAATGATCCTGTCTATATCCGCGGGCAGCAGCGAAGCCGCGAACAGTCTCGCGAAAGCCGCGAGCGCCCAAAATCCCACGTCAAGTTTTATACCCACGCGTTTTTCTATATCCGGAACGTCAATAAAGACGATTTCCCTTGAATATTTTTCGGCGACGGAAGAAAGGTTTATTTTGTTTTGCGGAGAAATTCCGCTGCCGAGCATAAAAAATTTTATATTGTCCGCGGTTTTATTGTTTTCAAGCAGCGAAACCATTGAAACCGCGGCTATTTCCGCGTAATTATCGTCGCTCGCGTACATTATATTCATAAATTATATCTCTTTCATTTTAATTATATCGCGTATTTGCGGTGCGTCAGTCGTTTTGTCAGAATTCATTGTAATGAGATTTGAAAAAATCATAATAAATACGTACGTTCTCCAGTTCCGTCCATCGTTTTACGTCGGCGGGCTTTTCGTCAAGGTCATATATTTTCGCGCCCCGCATGGAAAGAAGAAACGGCGAATGAGTCGATATGATGAACTGACATTCAAAAAAACGCGCCGAATCTTCTATAAATTTTGTCAGCTCTGTCTGACGCTTCGGCGAAAGACTGTTTTCAGGCTCGTCCAGTATATATAATCCGTTTTCGCCGATTTTTTCGGTGAAATATTTATACGCGCTTTCCCCGTTTGAATATTCGCGCACATTATCGGGCAATTCGCTTCTTACATACTGCGACTGCGTTTTGCGTTTAATAGTCTTCACTTTTTTGAATTCATCGTAATCCGACAGCGATTTCATTTGAAGACCGTAATATTCGGGGGAAAATTTTATTTCCACATATTCGTCAAAAATTTCTTCTCTTTTTTGATCTATTCCTTCGTTAAGACTGCGTATATTCAGCATATAGTCAAATACGTCGTCGCTTGTAATGATACCGTTGTTTTCAGGGATACCGCGCGCAATATTTACCCTGCACATTTTTACATAATCCGGATAGAAGCTTGATTTATTATAGATCGATCCCCGTTTGATTTTTATTTTTTCCGCGATGACGTTCAGCGCCGTCGATTTCCCCGACCCGTTCCCCCCGTATAAAACAGTACCGGGTTCGAAATCGATTCTTTCAAGCCCCCGCGCCGACAATACCCTGAACGGATAAAACGAGTCGTAGCAGCTTCTTTGTATCTTCATGAAAAATTCAACTTCCATATCTTCGTTCGGAAATGTGAAATAATTTATATACACCATTTTTTATTCCCCGTTTAATATTTGACGCCCCGTAACGCCAAAAACATATGACGCGAAGAATCTCCGCCCATTACAAATTCCGCCTGCTGACATAAATACGGGAATGCGAGCAGTTCGGATTTGCTTCCGGATGCCGAAAATACTTTCTCCGCGCCGTTCTGAAAGCCGCCGGGCGAGGCGTTTAATTTGAATCCTGCTGAATTTTCCATTCGGTCTCCTTATTATTTCCCCAAAAGCGTCATGCGTTCGGATTGGTTTTCAAACAGATTCAAAACGCTCCACTCTCTTATATGCGTTATTCCCATCGCCGTGCATTTGCGGATAAAACAATCGACTTCGGACGCATTCGCTTCGCCGGTATGCCTTTTGTTAAACAGGCGCGTATATTCTATGCCGAGCGCGAAAATTTCGACGTGGCGTTTTACCGTATCATTTTCGTATATTACCGCTCCTCTCGCTTTTGCGACGAGTTTTTCCGCCTTGCCGAGTATTTCTTCTGAATATACGGGATTGTCTGGGTAAGCGAACGTCCCGACGCATATGTCTTTGCCGACGGCTTCTTCCGCGAACAAATCTATATAGGCGCGAACGGTTTTATCGGCTTCGCCATAGTAATGATACAGGAATTCATCAATCAGCGCGTTTAAGTCGAGCGCGGGATTCCACATCAGCTTTGACAGCGCATAAGCCCTTAAAGCTCCGAAATCGCTGTGCAGCGTATCCCCGCAGCCCTGTTCAAACAAACCGGCGACGTTATGCTCCGCGAAGAAATTTATGTTGTCTTTTAAAATATGTATATTCGGATGCGGAAGAAGATAATGGCAGAAGTCGGTCACATAGTCCCAGACGTAAAGCCGTTTGGAAATTTTCGCCCATTCGTTGAAATCGTCCGTTATCGTATGTTTTCTGCCGAAATCTTCAAGCGCGCCCGTCTTGTCGCAATATTTAAGGGAATGGGAAAAACAGCATTCGATAGTGCATAGCCGTACGGCTACGTTTTCCCTCGGTTTTGTGATTTTAGGACAGCATCTTGTATATTGGTAGGCAAGAGTGTCAATGATAACGCCGGGATAATCGTCTTTGACCGAATCGGCGACGGCGTTTACGAATCTAAGCAGCGTTCCCGCGTGACTGCCTTCCTCTTCGTCGATTTTGCGGCAGTTTTCGCATTCGCACGGATTATAGCAGTCGTTTTGCGAGATTGAAATTATATTTACGCCGGGGTTTTTGGTCAGTATGTCGTGCGCGTATTTTTTTGCTATTTCCAATACGTCGGGATTTGTCAGGCATAACTGCGACTGTTCCGATATTCGTTTTCCGTTTATGAGCGAAAAATATTCGGGATGTTCGGCGAAATATTTTTCGGGCGGCGCTATCGAGTTGAAAGTATGCACAAATCCCGCGTAAACGAATTTGCCGCCGTGTTTATCCGTAAGGTTTCCGTGGAATCCGTTGCATCTGCGCCTTGCCGAAAAATCGGGATTGGCTATGATTTCGCGGTAGTATATATCCCTGTACTCAAACGGGGGGATTTGCGTATCGTTTATTTCGTCGGGAATCTCTATTCTATCCGCGACCGGAATATATGTATAGTCATACGATATAAATTTTACGCCCGCGTATTCTTCTAAAAAAGAATATACGCCGTAGAGCGTCCCTCTGCTTAGGTTTACCGCTTATGAATATGTCGCCGCCGCTTGTCCTGACGGAAAAACCGTCGTTTTTCAAAGCGTTTCTTGAAATCAGCCCTTCGGGTTCCCTTGACGTATTGCCCAGAACGATTTCGCGGCTTGTTTTCGCGCAGTCGTCAAAGCCTATGGGAAACGCCGTTCCCGCGGCTTTGAACAGAAACATAGAAAGCTCCTCCGCGGCGTAACGCAGGGAAGCGTCATGCTCCTTGGGAATGATGATCCTGTAATCCGTATGCCCGTTTTCACATAATACCATTATCCTCAGTGCCTCCTTATATTTATTACAATTATTATACCATAAACATATAGAATATTAATATAAAAAACGAAAAAATCTTGACAAAGTAATATATTTATAATATATTTGGTTTATAAAGATTTACAGGAGGGGATTTTATTTGAGTACAATTATAGAAACGCTTTATAAAATTTTAGATTCAAAAAAAGAGGAAATAATACAAACGCGCCGTTGGCTGCACCAACACGCCGAACCGTCGTTCAGGGAATTTGAAACGGCGGCTTATATCAAAAAATTCTATGAGGGAAAAGATATCGAATGGATCCGGCATCCCGTGGGAGAAAACGGGGCGGCGGTAAAAATCAAAGGCGGAAATCCCGGCAAAACTATAGCCATACGCGCCGATTTCGACGCTCTTGCCATGAAAGAGGAAACCGGGCTGCCGTATGAATCGCTTAATCCCGGCGCGGCGCATATGTGCGGTCACGACGCTCATACTGCGGTAGTCCTCGCCGCCGCCGACGCTATAATAAAAGTTCGTGAAAACATTTCAGGCAATATCGTGATTATACATCAATACGCCGAGGAAACTCCTCCGGGCGGCGCGTTTCCCATGATTAAGGACGGCGTTCTGGACGGCGTGGACGCTATTATCGGAGGTCACGTCTGGCCCTCCATCGAATCCGGCGTTATATCCGTTCGTTCGGGAATGGTTATGGCTGGACGGACATATTTTAAAGCGGTTATAACGGGAAGGGGCGGTCACGGTTCGCAGCCTCATGAATGCGCGGATCCGATTGTGGCGGCGAGTCATTTTGTGGCGGCGGTTCAATCGATTGTGGGGAGAAATGTAAATCCCGCCGATTCCGCCGTAGTGACTGTCGGACGCTTTGACGGCGCGGGCAGTTTCAACATAATACCGAACAGCGTTACTTTAGAGGGCGACGTGCGCAGCTGTTCCGGCGCCGTAAATCAATTAGTGCGGAAACGGTTCAAAGAACTTTTGGAAGGTATTACCGCCGCGTACGGATGTACGTTTACGCTTACATATGAAGACGATTATCCATGCTTGGTTATAAACGACGGCTCTCTGGCGGAGCTGGCGAAAAAAATCGTTAGGGAAAATACTGTTCCGGAATTAGTTCTGGACGAAACGGGAACGACTATGGGGTCGGAAGACTTTTCGTATTATCAGCGGGAAATACCGGGATTGTATGTGTTTTTCGGGGCGAAGCCTGACGGAGAGTATTACCCTAACCATCACTCTAAATTTGATATAAACGAAAGCTGTCTTGTAAACTGCGCGAAATTTTTTGCCGGTTTCGCGGTTGAATTTCTTGGGCTGAAGTGATTTTTGTAACGAGTGTGAGAAGCGGAACGGCGCTGCATGAAAGGGAAATTATTTATGTTTGACTGGACTGAAGAAAAGCTTGACGGTTTGCTGACGGAACCGTCGGAACGGCTTGTAAGCGATATGAAAAAACTTGACGGGGATATTATTTTCCTCGGAGCGGGCGGTAAAATGGGGCCTACTCTTTGCCTTCTCGCGAAAAAGGCGGCGGAAAAAGCGGGCGTTAAATTAAAAGTGACAGCGGTTTCGAGATTTACCGATCCTGCCGCCGTAAATCTTCTGAAAGACGGCGGAGTGAATATAATAAGTTCGGATCTGATGGATAAAACCGCGTTGGCACAGCTGCCGGACGCGAATAACGTTATATACATGGCGGGACGAAAATTCGGGACGCAGGGGCAGGAATATCTGACTTGGGCGGCAAACGTATGGATTCCGGCGCAAGTCGCGGAACGGTATAAATACTCTAAAATAGTCGTTTTCTCTACCGGAAACGTTTATCCGCAAGTCCATGTTTCATCAGGCGGCGCAACTGAAGAAATGCCGCCTGATCCCGTCGGCGAATACGGCATGAGTTGTCTCGGACGCGAACGCGTGTTTGAGTACGCCGCCCATACGTTCGGGACTAAAATCGCCATGTACCGCCTTAGCTACGCCGTTGATCTTCGCTACGGCGTATTGTATGACATTGCCGAAAAGGTTATGTCGGAAACTCCGGTTTCTTTGAAAATATCAAATTTCAACTGTATCTGGCAGGGCGACGCGAATGAAATCGCCATAAGGAGTTTGATTTACGCGGATTCGGACGTTTTCAGGATAAACGTGACAGGACCGGAATTCGCTTCTGTCGAGCGGACGGCGAAGAAATTCGGCGCGCTTTTTGGAAAAGAACCAATATTTGAGGGCGAAGCGTCCGGAATGGCGTATATATCCGATTCGGGGAAAATGACAAAGCTGTTCGGCTACCCGTCCGTCTCCCTGGAGATTCTGATCGGATGGCAGGCGGAATGGATAATATCAGGCGGACGGGTTTTAGGGAAACCGACGCATTTTGAGGAAAGCAGGGGGAAATATTAATGAGAAACGAAGCGAAAGAGATTTTAATGGAAGGCACGGTCATTCCCGCGATACCGTTAGCCCTTGACGAAAACGGAAGGTTTGACGAAAGAAGGCAGAGGGCACTTATACGGTATTATCTGGCTCGCTTATGCGGGCGGGATAGCCGTGGCGGTGCATACGACGCAGTTTGAAATCCGCAAACCCGAAGTGAATTTGTTTCATACCGTAGTGAATACGACGGTTGACGAAATCGGGCGATTTGAAAAGAAAACGGGGAAACTTATAATAAAAGTCGCAGGGGTATGCGGTGAAACGGAACAGGCTCTCGCGGAAGCGGAATTCGCCGCGCAAACCGGATGCGACGCGGTTCTTTTAAGTCCAAGCGGACTTTCGGCTTTAAGCGAAGACGAAATGATTGAACGTACAATAGCGGTAGCGGGAATTGCTTCCGTTATAGGCTTTTATTTGCAGCCCGCGGCGGGCGGCAGATATTGTTCATGCGATTACTGGCGGCGTTTGGCGGACATACCCAACGTCGACGCGATAAAATGCGCGCCGTTCAGCCGTTATCAGACGATAGAGCTTGTACGGGGCGTCGCCATGTCGGGAAGGAGCGGTGAAATCGCGCTGTATACCGGAAACGACGATAATATTCTGATGGATCTGCTGACAAAATATGAATTTGAAATAGACGGAACGAAAGTCGAAAAACGGTTTGCGGGCGGACTGTTGGGTCATTGGGCGGTCTGGACAAAAACTGCGGTAGATTTATTTGAAAAGATACGGCGGTATAAAGACAGCGACAGTATTCCCGCCGAATTCCTTATGGCCGCCGTTAAAATCACCGATGCGAACTCCGCTTTTTTCGACGCGGCGCACTGCTTCGCGGGATGTATTCCGGGCGTGCATGAAGTTTTACGGCGGCAGGGACTTTTTAAGGGAATATGGTGTATCAATCCTGATGAAAAGCTTTCGCCGGGGCAGTCCGCCGAAATCGACAGGGTTTACAATGCTTATCCCGAATTGAACGACGACGCTTTTGTGAAAGAGCATTTGCGAAAATGGTTAGAATAGAAGAGAAATAAACAAAAAAATTCAGGCATAATTAAAAAGGTCTGAAAGGGGGTTTGGGGGAAAATCTTGAGGAGATTTTTCCCCAAACGCATCTTTCCACTTCCCCGCCGAACTCACGCCGTTACAGCAATTCTCCGTATCTCCTGACGAAAATCTTTTTGAATACGGTTGCGAGGGCCATATACAGGAAGATAGTCAGCGTCAGCCAGACGAAATATACGGGCGGCGGAGCGGCGAGGCCGATCGCGGAGCCGAAAGGCGTGAACGGAATGACCGTCAGAACCGCGATGCCCGTAAAGGTAAGCAGTGTGACTAGCAGGGACGCATGGCTTTGTATAAACGGAATTTTCGGCGAGCGGATCATGTGGATGACAAGCGTCTGGCTCCACATGGACTCGATAAACCAACCCGCCTGAAATACTGCGATATAATACGCCTGTACGGACGGGTCGGCAATCTGATGAAACAACTGACCTCCGCACATTGCCGGGCAGATGACAAAGTACATGAGCAGGTAAGTGGTAATGTCGAACACCGAGCTTGTCGGGCCGATCCATACCATGAATTTTCCGATAGAAGAAGCGTCCCACTTCCTCGGAACGGCAAGAAACTCTTTGTCTACGTTGTCCCACGGTATCGCCGCGCAGCTCAGATCATAAATGAGGTTCAGAAGGATAAGATGAATTGACAGCATCGGCAGGAAAGGCAGGAACGCGCTTGCCGCCAGTACCGAAAACATATTTCCGAAGTTGGAACTTGCGGTCATTTTCACGTATTTTATCATGTTGGCATATGTCTTCCGTCCCTCTATAATGCCCTTTTCAAGCACCATAAGGTCTTTTTCCAGCAGTATAACGTCCGCGGATTCCTTAGCTATATCGACGGCGGTGTCAACCGATATGCCCGCGTCGGACGCTTTCATCGCCGCCGCGTCGTTTATTCCGTCGCCCATATAGCCGACGCTGTGACCGTTGTTTCTCAGCGCGGTAATGATGCGCGCTTTCTGCTGCGGCGACAGTTTGGCAAACACGCTGATACTTTCCGCTTCTTTGCCGAGTTCTTCGTCGGTCATATCGTCCAGATCGGAACCGAGCAGGATCCGGTCGGCGGGCAGTCCAACCTGACGGCATATGCAGCGCGTCACCTTGTCGTTGTCGCCGGTTAGGATTTTTACGGTTACGCCGTGTTCATTGAGCGCTTTTATCGCTTCCGCCGTCGATTCCTTCGGAGGGTCGAGAAAAGCGAGATAACCCATCAGCACCATTTCGGCTTCGTCGGCGACGGAAAACGCGCCGACAGGCGAAGGATTGGTTTTTTGAGCGACGGCAATCACCCTCATGCCTCTGTCGTTCAATTCCTCCACTTTCATTAAAATATAATCTTTAATATTCTCGGTAAGCGGCTCGACCTTTCCCTCGTATTCGGCATAGCCGCATATCGACAGCATTTCCTCAACCGCGCCTTTCGTAATCATCTGCGTCTTGCCGTTTGCCACCACGACGCTCATGCGGCGGCGGTCAAAATCGAACGGGATTTCATCTACTTTAACGAATTTTTCGGTGAGCCCGCGCAATTCTTCGACTTTATCCTGTTCTTCTTTAGTACGGTTGATAATGGCTATGTCAATGAGATTTTTCAGCCCCGTCTGATAATAGCTGTTAAGGAACGCATGGCGCAATACCCTCGCGTCTTCCTCTCCGTGAATATTCAGGTGATATTCCAAAATCACCCTGTCCTGTGTGAGAGTGCCGGTTTTATCCGTGCACAAAATATCCATAGAACCGAGATTCTGAATTGAATTGAGGTTCTTAATAATCGTTTTTTCTTTAGACATTGCCACCGCGCCTTTCGCGAGGCAGGTTGTGACTATCATCGGCAGCATTTCGGGAGTCAAGCCCACGGCGATGGATATGGCGAACAGCGCGGCGTTCATCCAACGGTTCGGGTCTTCATGTTTTGTGAGCCCGTTGATGAAGAACACAATCGGAACCATTATAAGCATGAAACGGATAAGGAGCCATGACACGGCGTTTACGCCCTTTTCAAAGCTGGTCTGCGCCGGCTTTTCGCCGACGTTTTTCGCCATGCCGCCGAAAATGGTGTCGTCGCCGACGGCGATAACCACGCCCGCCGCGCTCCCGCTGATCACGGTCGAACCCATAAACGCAAGGTTTGTATATTCGGTCGGCGTGCCGCAAACGTTTTTTTGTATGTCGGGGTTTTTTCCATGGGTTCGCTTTCACTTAAGTCAGCGCGGACTGACCTACGAACAGGTCTTTAGCCTGAATAATACGCATATCCGCGGGAATTAAGTCGCCCGCCGACAAGTATACGATATCGCCCGCGACCACTTCGTCCAAAGGGATTTCCGTTTTGCCGGATTCCTGCCGGCAAACGCAGGTGGTGGTCGTTATCATTCTGAGCAGATTTTCGGCGGCGTTTCCGCTGCGCGTTTCCTGCACAAAACGGAGAAAGCCGGAAATCAGAACCATCGACATGATGATAATAACCGTAGCCGGATTAGCTTCGCCTGATTCCGCTAAAATAATATCGGTAAAAGTTGACACAGCCGCCAGCACGAACAGTATGGCGGTAAACGGATTGACAAACGCCTTGCCGACACGCTTGACAAGCGATTCCTTTTTCCCGTGGGTTACTTTATTGTCGCCGTATTTATCGCGGGATTCTTCCGCGAGAGTTTCGCTGAAACCTTCAGGCGTTGTCCCGAACTTTTCATACAGCGCTTCGACTTCGTTGAAAGCCGCATATTTCAATCTTTCCGATATTTCATTGCGGCGGGCCGTATCCGCAAGCGTCTTTTTTGTTTCTAAACGGTTGTTTTTTTCTTTCATCATTGATTTGTACCTCCATAAGTTTTTTCGCTTTAACTGACAAATATTTGTTGGAAGCACAACCTCAATTCCCGATAGGCTGCATCGTTGTTTAGGCGGCGGAATGGAGAAAATAAGCCAATTCCGCCGAACTGATCCGGCGCCTCCCGTCAGGATCAGGGCTGCGTTTACTTCCGGGTTCCATTCCGTCCACCTCTCTTGTTTCTGAAAATATCTATATAATATCCTTATCGGAATATTATCGCCTTGGGATGTTTTAAAAACCGCATAAAAATAAACTCCCGCCACTGCTCAAACAATGACGGGAGTTTGCCCGCGTAACGGGAAATGTCACCTCATTATTAACGCGCCGCTTAACGGGCGTTAATTTTATCATCGTCCAAGCTTCAGCTTCGCAAGGCGATGAAATTGCGTTATTCTATGCCTTGGTTTCGACATAGACTGTTTACCTTCTCATCGTGTCTCCACGATTCCGCGGCAGCAACCCTTATCCTTGCGGTAGCCTCACCTACCGAGTATATTCAGATACACTTATATTATACATCATCTTTTTTATTTTGTCAATATATTTTCTTATATAATTACGGCATATACGAATACTCGCCGGAAGGACGTCAAATCTAAAAGTATATGGCGGGCAAAAAACCTGCTGACGCCTGATATTGCGGCGTGCTTACAAGTATTTTACGGCGCTAATAATTTCGACTATAAATCTGCTGGTTATCAATCTTGGGAAACGACATTTTTAAATTTTTATATATCTTTATTAATTCTTGGAAATACGCGCCGCAAATATTATGGCAAATTCTGTTTCAAATATTCTTTTGTTCGCATTCCCGCTTTGTATGTTTGAAAACAGTTATACTATTCGCCCAGCTGTTTTATCAATGCGTTTATCCTGTTTATCTTCGTTTCTTCTTTTTTCGCAATCTCTATATGATTTATCTGCTCCCGTTTTGAGTAATCAGGTGGTGTTATACTAAAAAAGTGGACACGAAAAAGGAGAAAATGATATAATGAAAAGGGGTGTCCGCATAATGAAAAAAACGGGATATACAGAAGAATTTAAACAAAGTATCGTGAATCTGTCTATTCCGGCAAGCCGAGCAGCGAGATTCTGAAAGAATATGGGATGGCGTCGTCGGTATTCTACAAGTGGGTGAAAAAGTATTCGGTAGTACAGATAAGCGAAACCGAAAGCATGACAATGGTCGAGATTAGAGCAATGCAGAAACGACTTGCCCTTTTGGAAGAAGAAAACATGATTCTAAAAAAAACAATAAGTATATTCACGCGGGAGCAATAGAAAAAATAAAGCTTATCAAGCGACTGTCAGCAAAACATGATGTGAAGTTATTATGTCATGCATTGAAAATTCCAAGAAGCAGTTATTATGCGTCGATCAGTCGTAAGCCATCAAAGCGGAGCGTTGAAAACCAAACAATAAAAAGTGAGATTAGTGAAATTTATGAACAGAGCAAAAAGCGATATGGCTGCATAAAAATCAAATATGCTCTTGAAAAATACGATGTTCACATCAGCCAAAACCGGGTACTCCGTTTGATGCGGCAGATGGGGATACGGTCGATAATATGGCATAAATACCGCAATCATAGCCGAAATAAAGATAGTGTGGTTCGCCCGAATCTGCTCAAGCGCTTAAGTTTGACGCTGAAAAGCCCAATCAGACATGGCTGACAGATATTACATACATTCGGACTCTCAGAAACGGTTGGACTTACCTCGCCGCTGTATTGGATGTATGTACTCGTAAAATCGTAGGGTATAGTTATTCTAAGACCATGACTGCCGAGCTTGCTGCCGCTGCATTGACGAATGCCTGCCGGAATCAGGGGTATCCTAATAAAGTCATACTACACTCCGATCAGGGTTCGCAATACACATCAGATCTGTTCATTCGGACTGCTAATCGCCTGAATATGAGGTTATCATATAGTGCCAAAGGTTGTCCCTTTGACAATGCTCCTATGGAATCCTTCAATTCCATTCTCAAAAAGAAGAAGTTTATCTTAACTCTTACATTGATTTCGACTCCGCCAAAGTTATGCTTTTCGACTTCATCGAGGGCTTCTACAATCGCAACCGTATTCACAGTTCCATTGGTTTCAGATCGCCCGTCGATTTTGAAAATCTTTTTATCAATTCTTAAGCCTTTTTCCTCTTTTTCGTGTCTAACTTATTGACATAGGTTCATTTTTCGTATTTCCTTTGCTACCATTTATTTCTCCTTCTGATTTTTTTCTTTTTTTATCATTTGGCGTTATTTTTTGCTTTTCCTATAGTTAATAATGTTCAGACGAAAATTTATCTTTGGACGATGCGAATAATTCGTCTACACTAAGCCAAAATTGTTCACCTTCGTCTGTTTCAGCGATTATCTTCCCATTATAGTCCGTCGTTTTGTACATAAAACATATGTACCGCTCATCGTTTTCCCGATTAACCCAATGAACAATGCCGCACAGTATTTGAGGTTATTTACGTCAAGCCCGTTTCTTCTTTGACTTCACGAACGGCGCAGTCATAGATAGTTACACAACTTGAAAACGATCTCGTTTTCAAGTTGTGTAACTATAGGCTCTCGCCGCGTTCAACATGACCGCCGGGAAAAGACCAGTCCGGATATTTCCGTTTACGATTTTGTATAAGAACCTCTTTCGTTTCGGGATTCTGTATCGTCACGCAAGTCACCATTTCAACATTCATTTTGCCGCCTCCGCTACTCAATTATAATTTCCTAAGTTATGTTAAAAATTAGCGTCTGCTTGTCTGCGTCAAGTTTTGCGTTTACGCCAATCGGAAGTATAGCGTGCCTTGTGCCATGTCCGAAGTCGTCTGTATAAACAACCGGAATCTTATGACTCTTGCCGAACCGCTCAAGGCAGCGTAATAAATCGTCCGGCACATTTACGGAGTAATGCCCAAAAAATAATCCTGCCCCGTTACGCATAAACGCGCTTTGACCTATAAACGCAAGATAATACTCATTGGCAAGCATAAGACCGAAAAGCGAGGCATATCCTCCAATCAGAGTTCCCTCGCAGCTGCCGCCGCATATCGTTTTCCAGTTGCTTTCGCTGATGAATTGTTTTACATCGTTTCCTTCGATAAAATGGGAACAAAACTGCGTATAGTCGTAGTGGCGTAAATCAAGGAACTGCCCCGCTCCCCAGCCGTAATATGTAACCAGACCTGTTTTCGCATGAATAGCGTTAAGTATGGATGTGCCGTCGCTGTAACTACTGAACAGCTTTGGATTACGGCAAATATTATCATAATCAATCAAAGGCAGAATTTCGACTGCGCTGTCCCCGCCGCTGAAAAGTATCATTAGAACAGAAGCGTCCGCGACTAAATCGTTGAGGTCTTCGGCGCTTGCGGCGTATCCATATGTGGCTTTGGTAAAATTTGAACCGAGTTTTACGGTAAATCCAAGCCGCTCCATCGCGGAAATTATAGGCGCATACCGCTCCATATCCGCAACATGACTCGGACAAAAAATACCGATTGTGCCGTTAGGAGGCAACCTTTTTACTTTTATTGAAACACTCCTTTCGTATTTCTATATAATACCAAAAAATCATGAATGATATGCGAACGTGAACGAAAATTCCTCTTGCATTTATATAAATATTATGATATAATAGATGCGTTGGAGGGCTTGATATGTTTGTTTCAGGCGTTTATTTATCTAATAAAATGGTTTGCTCCGTTCAACACTTTTCTACGAAAAGAAGATAACGGCGGGACGTTGTGATATCCGCGCGGCGGGGAACGAGCTTAATCAGGAAGATATATTCTTCTCAAACCTTGCTTGCAAGGTTTTCTCGTCGGTAATGATGGCAAAGCGCAATAAATTGCGCTGAAGGCAAGATCGAACTATGCTTTTTGAGGTGTTGCCGTTACCGATTGAAAAATAGATTGAGTACAGGTTGCGGGCGTTTCGTCCGCGGCCTTTTTGTTTGGATTGGGAAACCATATCATTCAAGGGGAAGGCGAAAATGCTTTCCGCTATTTTTATTTTAATTGGAGGATTAACTTGTTATGGAAGAAAAATTTGATAAAATATTATCGAAACATTTACAGTCAGAATACGGCTGGGGTTATGCTGTGTCTGTAGAATTGGACGCAAAACCTCTTTTTAAACATTATTCGGGGGTTGTTGAGCATGACGGTTTTTGTTATCCTGTCGATGAAAACAGAGCGTTTGATGTCGGGTCCATAGCAAAGCAATTTGCGGCGTGCTGTATTGCGATACTCGCCTGCGAAAAACGTATTAATTTAGATGATTCTGTCCGCGTTTATTTGCCGGAAATGAAAGAATATGCGAATAAAATCACAATCAGACACGCACTATCAATGACTTCGGGAGTAAGAAACATATATGGATTGAAATATTTTCAAAGCTTTTCACCGCTCAGCGAAATGGAATTGTTTTACAGACAGGAACAACCGATGAACGACGTTGGAAATTTTCAGGGTTACAGTAATCAATGCTATACCCTGCTTGGGCAGATAGTTGAAAAATTGACGGGTAATACGCCGGAATTTGCTAAACAAAGGATATTTGAACCGTTGGGAATGACCAATACAAAAGGCTACGGAGATATGGGGGATGGAGGTTTAACCTCAACGGCGGAAGACTTGGTAAAATGGCATAACTGCCTGATGAACAGGAGTCTGCCGAGTGCGCCTGACGGTTTATTCGATGTGATTTATTCGCCGTCTTATTTCAACAACGGCGAATTGTGTCCGTACGGATTCGGCTTTTTTTACGATGATAACGACCGCGATATCATTTGGCAGTACGGCGATATGACCGATTGGCAAAGCGTTATACGAGTGGACTTGAAGAAAAAACTGTCTATTATAGTTTTGACGCATTTCAAAAATAATCCTTGCGAACCGGTTGAAATTGCTCTTGATTTGGAAAATGCGATTATTGGCGAATTGTTTAATTTGCCAAAACACAGCAATTACAAAACGGCATATTACAACAGACCTCATCATGCAGGGAAAACAAGACAAGTCGAGCATCTAAAATCCCCGAACGCCCAAAAACAAAGTCCGGTTTCTGAAATAAATTACGATAAATATTTAGGTCGTTATTACAGCAATGAGCTAGACACATATTTTGATATTATTCCCGACGGCAGCCGTTTTCAGATGAAATATGCGGATAAAGACGCTGGAGGTTACATCAATCTGCTTGATTTTTCGGACGAAAATAATCTAAAAGCGCATACTTGCGGAGATTGGGGTATAATGTGGTTTCCTATAGAATTTTACGGAAACAGACACAAAATAGATTTCTTTTGCGCTGCAATGGGGCGTTGGGCATTTTTATTTTATTAAACAAAATTAATTATAAACGGAGGAAAACACAAATGGTTAGAAATTTTGATATGTCATTTCTCGGCGTTGCGGTCGATATGGCAGGCTGTCCTAACCGCTGCCGCCATTGCTGGCTCGGAAGCCATAAAAACGGTAACATGACCGTTGATGCTTTTCGCTCTGTCGCCGATGAGTTTAAGAATTGGCGGAGCGAAAACGGCAAAGGCATAAGTGAGTTCGGCTTTTGGAGTTGGTGGCGCGAACCGGATTACCGTGACGATTATCGCGAACTTTGGCAGCTTGAACAGGAATTATCGTCACCCGGACGGGCAGCGCGATATGAGTTGCTTTCAGTATGGCGGCTTGCGCGGGATAAAGAATACGCAAAGTGGGCGGCGACGCTCGAACCAAAGACTTGTCAGATAACATTCGGCGGTATGGAGAAAAACACAGATTGGTTTGTCCGGCGTAAGGGCGCATTCAATGAATGGCTGCTTGCCACGGAACGGCTCATTGAAGTGGGTATATCTCCGCGCTGGCAGTTATGCGTAACAAAAAAGTGCCTCGGCGAATTAGACGAATTTGTGCGTTTGATGAAAGACTTGCATTTATGGGAACGCTGTGAAGCGTTCGGCGGTAAATTCGAGGTGTTCATTAACAGTATGACGCCAGAGGGCAATGGATACGAAATCGAAGATTTACGAATCGGAGAAAAAGACTTGCCGCTTATTTCGCCGGAGCTTATTGCGTTAAGCCGTGACGGACTGAACATGGGAAAACCGGAATATCAAATTGTTGAGGAAATGTTATCCCGTAACGATACTCCTAACTTTCACGCATGGACTCCATGCGTTTCGGTAAACGCCGACTTTGACGTTTACCCGAACATAGCTGAACCGACCGAATGGTGGCGGCTTGGAAACTTAAAAACTGACGGTGTGGACGCGGTAATCAAGGCGTATAGGGATGAAAGCACGCCCGGTATGAGAGCCAACCGCGAAATCCCGATAAGCGAGTTGGTTCGTCGTTACGGCGACCCAAACAGTTCGCGTATGTACGATAGTTCGGATATTATGTGCCGTTGGATGCACCAATGGGGAATTGATTATATGGAGGAAAGAAAATGACAATTGAAAAATATTTCGGCATAGACCGCAAAACCGCACAGCAGATGATAAAGCCTCAGGGGAAAAAAGCCGTTGCATACAGATTGTTAATCGTATTAGCTATAATAGGTAGCGTTGCCTTTTATAATTTATAGAAGTAACTTTTTTGCTTTTGATAATAAGCTTCCGTCCAAATATTCACTGTCTGATCTTTTAGCCCAATTCGGGATTTTATCACTTTTTTGAAAATCGCAAAGCAGTGAAAACAATGGCGCCGCTACATCGTCAATACGTTCTTCTTCCTTTTCTGCTTCTGCGCGGACTTGTCCATGTTTTTCAAAGTAAAGACGATTATACTCATTTACAAACGCCGCTTTTGCATCTTCTGATAAATCCCAGCAGACATTACGGAAATCCGATGCTCGATACCCTTTGCCAAGCAGATTGTAGTCAAACATCATTGCCGCTTGTTTGTCCTTGCGGACAACAAAATTCGACCAGTGGAAATCGTTGTAGGTCAGCGTAAACGAAGGCTTGAAAAGCAATTCGCGCAATTTACCGTAATGGGTTAGTATAAACTGGAATAATTCTTTCGCTTCCGGAAATCTTAAAATGAATGTTTTGAGGTTTTCCTCCGTTATGTCATCGAACTCAAAATACAGTGTATCAAGTTCAGAAACGGCAGAACCGTTCTCGTGAAACCTAAAATACCACTGGGCAAGAGCCTTCGTTACGTCGGCGTCTTTGAAATCTTCCGCTGTGCCAAGCCGCCAATGTTCCGAAACCGATATATCTTCCATGACAAACGCCGATTTTCCAAGCGCCAATATTTTAATAGTCGGAATGGCATGCTGCGCCAAAATTCGGTAATTCAATATTTCCCGTTTATCGTCTTCTTTTTCAAAATACTTTACGACTGCGGGAGCGCTGTCATAAAGGCACTTGTAAACATAAACGCCGTTTTTAGCATTGATAAGACGAAAATGCTGTATCGGTTTTGGCGAAACGCTTTGTAAATCTTGCTTGATAAGATTTGTGATGTTGGGATACGGATTAACAAGGTTCAGCTGTTTTACAACATAATACCCGTCAACAATCATTTTGCACCATTCAAGCCAAATTTTCGCCGGACATAATCCATATCCAAGACTGCGCCACATCGGTATCGCTTCCGCTTTGTCCTCTGAACTCCATGCGCGGATTTGTAACAAACCTTGTTTTTTTACCCATTTTTCCGTACGCGCAATCAGTTCAGAAGCAATGCCAATACGCCGGTATTCTTCATCGACTTCGATAATATCAATGTAAGCATCCTTTTCTTCTTGAATCGGCGCGCTGAGGTTTCGCGTATAGGTTGAAATAAAACCAACAGGCATATCGTCACAAACAGCGGCAAGTGAAAAGCTGCCGTGTTCGGTATGGATATGTTTTTTCGCCGTTTCGCCATATTTAACGCCTGCCTTTTCGAGAAGGTCTGCGTCGATTTCTTGATAAATTATGTGCATAATTCCTCCATTTTTATCAGGAAAGTTAAAATATAGTCACCCTCCCGTTTGTGGTGATGTTTATATTTGTTGTCAGTTTCATGTCAAGCAGTCCTTTCGTTTTTTATATTTTTATCATAACGCCGAAGCGGTATAATCGTTATTTTGTAAGTTCTTTTTCTAAGCTCTCCGCATTTTTGTATAACCAATTCGTAAAATTATTTATCAGATTGCATACAGGCTTGTAGGTATCAGGAATGCCGTCATATGGCGGTGGATAATGGCACATAATTTGCTGAAAATAAAATACATACGGCATCATTTTTATATCATAATCATTTAACCGGAAATGTTTTGTATAATTGTTAAGATACCGTGTAAGCCCCTCGCTGTTAATTTCGCCGTTTCTGCAATCGGGAGAAGCGAAAACATAGGACATTATCACTTCAAGACTAATTGGCAGTTTACACGCCGATGTCCAGTCTATAACCGTTATATCTTTATTGTTGACTATAATCTGCCCAATGTAAAAATCACCGTGGGAATTGGAATAACTCAGTTTGTCAGAATCAATATGGAATTTTGAAATTCTGTCAAGATGTTTTATGCGTTCTCCCAATCCTAATATCAATGATGAATTTCCTGAATCAGCCGCTTCGTTTAGCTCTTTTACATAATATTGTTTTTGGTTGACAGCGTTTTCACCGGAAAAAAAGTCACCTCCGAAATTTACGCTTAATTCGCTGTAATTCTGTAAAACGCCGTGTATTCGTCCAAGCATATCCGCAGACTTTTTCATAAGCCATTCGGAGGCGGTATTCACTTTAAAGACCTTGCCCTCAATAAACTCTTGAATATGAAATTGGATTTTATCCGTTTTTACAACATAACCGCTGTCATTGTTTTTCAGTAGCCGAGCAACGGGAACACCGTTGGCGTAAAGAAATTCCGTTATAGCGACTTCATTTTCAAGGTTCGGAACATCAATAGGCAGCACTTTTACAATATACTTGCCAATGTCCGATTCCATACGATAAATCTCTGTTCCGAAATATTCATCAAGCAGAATTATATTGTCTATCTTAACGTCATAATTGTATGTTATTAGAGTTTGCAAATTCTTCATTTTACTCATACGCCGACCCCAATACACTTTCGTCAATACGACGCACTACGCTGTGAGTGTAAGCGGAGAAATGCTTCAGCCAAAAGCCGGAGCCGGACGGATTAAAACTTTCAAAGTCTACTCCTAAACGCGTATAACCCTGATTTTTCAGCTTCTGCGTCAACAAATTCAAAAGATGATGGCTGATACCTTTACCTCTGTGTTCCGGCATACAAAATGCGCCTTTAACATGAAGATAACCCGGCGTTTCCTTGATAAAAGTTTCGCCGTCAAGTTCTGCCCTTATAAATGCTATAATTTGTTCCTTATATTTCGCAATGAAATAGATAGACTGGAAATGCTCGTAATTTTTCAAAACATTCCCTTCTATGCGGCTTTCTGAACATAAAGAAGGGACTGCCAATATAACTCATATCAAGCATATTTTCCAACAGTAAAACATCTAAAATATTTTCATGTGTAAGTTCTGAAAAATCATAGCCGTCGCACATGGGAGTTATGATTTCATCCATTTCACGGATTGCGTCAATACAACGAATGCCAAAACCATAACGATAAAACTGTTCTCCGGCTTCTTTGTCGTGGGCATATAAACAAACTCCGTGGCTGGCAGCTCCGGCACGCACCCATTTTTCGCCTGCCGCCTGATAAAGACGGGCATATATTTTCGCACGATTTTCAGAAACAACACCGTTGGCGTGCATTGGTGAAAAAATATTACGCAATCCCGGTATATCCCATGCGTTGTTCCAAACGCCGTGACCGCACATAAATCCGACCATCTTACCATTATCGAAAGCCGCAACGCCTAATCCGTTATCCGCGAATCCCGATAAATTCGGAACGGTATCAACAATCGGGAGCTCAGGAACATGACTGCGTTCTTCTTCGTAATTCGCAAGTGCAAGTGCCGTCGCTTCGGCGATATGCGCACGGTTAAAATCAATTACTTTCATATCTGTTGACCCTCATTTCATAAATTTTTTGCAGTATATCAATTTGCGCTGCTTTCTTATCAGGCGTATCAGCGGTCATGTATTCTTTCGCATACCCTGCTCCGAGATTGAAAAGAATTAATTCTTCAATTTGGCTTTTGTGTATATGCGATATATCGGCGTACTCCGCGAAACCTTTATAATATGCAGAAATACATTTTGGATAGTATTCAGCCGTGCAGTCAAAATCCATTTCGTCCGTTAGAAGCTGCCGTATATCCTCGCCCATATAACCCCATCCGGTAGTATCCCAATCTATAAGCACAATTTTATCGTCATCGTAAAATATGTTAGTATACCAAAAATCCCTGTGGCATAACACGACAGGCAGAGTTTCTATGCGTTCCCATATCGTGCTTGCGTTTTCATCGTCCGAGATAAGCATTTCACGCAAATACATAGGGATTTCGCATTCATCGGAACGCAAATAAGCATATAAATCATCGTCTTGTAAGCGGCGGTGTAAGTACCAGTTTCTAAGACATTCGACTTTACTTACATTCTGTATATCACACAGAAATTTCGGCTGTTCAGCGTACAGTCTGCCTTGAAAACGCCCTATCTCGTATGCCGCTCGCTCGAACATTTCGATAGAGAGGTCGTTGCCTGTAACGCCTTCAATATACTCCAGCCATAATTGTGTTTCGTTTTCTTTTTCATTCATTTCAGCATGATGACACTGTGCCCAACGGAGCGAATCGGTAAACAAATCGCTTAAATTTGTTAAATAAAGGTCATATTCCCTGCGCCATGAGTTTGGGTCGCCGTGACGCGCCCACTTTTTCTGCACTTTCAGAACAATCTTGTACGGCAGTTTTGCGCCGTCAGCGTTTTCGGCTGTACCCGTGACAAGCCGCACATCGCCGACAGTACCGCCATATAATTGTTCGGATTGAAAATCGACGCGAATTATTTCTGTGCCGAACATTTTACTTAAAACTTCAGTTAATTTTTCTTTCGTCAATGCCTCGGGCAGGATAACTTTCTTAAATTCATAACCTTCACGGTCAACGCCGTCGCCAACTTTGTAAACCATTTCACGGATTATTTCATAGCCGCATTTTAAGTAACATTCCGTTGCGATTAAATTATCTCTTGTTGTTTGAACCCGGACGGCGGACTTTGCCCAATATCTTGCTTGTTTTTCGGCGAATTGTATAGCAAATCTGCCTGCTCCTTTACGCTTGAACATATCTTCCACAACCAACATCGAAATGCATATTTCGGGTTTGTTCCACCCGTTTATTTTCAACCATGCAGCCGGAATGTTGTCGGCCATTATTATATGGTGAGATTCGTAAGGGTCGCCGCCGCCTGTTATATCTGAATTTGCGAGGTGTTCCGTCCATTCTTCCAATGAAATATAGCTGCCATGCAGAATAGCCCGATTCTGCTCAAAAACACGGAAGATAAACGGAATATCGTCATTAGTCATTTTTCTTATAGTTAAGTTCATAATTGTATTTCCCCCGTTTCATATATTACTTGAAGTGCAGTAATCAATAATATCTGATATTGATTTTAGAGTACGCTCGTCAAACAAAATATCATTTTCAATGTTGTATATCCATGCTTCCCGACTGCCGTCTAAGTTTTTTTCGGGATTCATGCAAATGTGACGGTATTTCATGAACATCGGAATCTTTGAAATCCAAAAATCGCTTAACTGATTGGCTGATAAATAGCCTTTGATAAAATTTTCGATAATGGAATCTGTAAAATCATTCCCGTTGTCATCTTTTCGCCCCCACCATAAAGCGTGACAAAGAGAAATGGCTATGTCTAACGCAAACCAACCGTAAATGCTGTCGCCAAAATCAATTATATTGACTTCATTGCCGTCGATGAATATATTCCCTTGGTGCATATCGCTGTGAATAACCCCAAACGAATCTTTATCTCGCGGTAATGCCGTAATTTCGTTAAGCAATTCCTGTGTGATTTTATATATATTGGGATATATTCTTAAATCGTCAAAGAATGAACCCCAATAATAGCAGTTGAATATATCTTTTTGTACATCATTACCGTTCAGCGGTTTATAATTCTTTGCGGCTCGGTGCATATTCCCCATTGCTTCGCCCCAGTTGAAAGACATTTTGGCATTATTGGCTTCAAATCCCCAAGTCCTGCCGTTTAGCCAAGTGAACGCGGTAATGATATAATCCACGCTGTCATCGTGCATTTGTAATACAAGCTCGCCGTTGATTGATTTTAACGGTACGGAAACACTTACATCATTTTCAGATAAATAGTAATGAAAATCCATTAATGCTTTCGTTTCCGTCAATTGGTTATTATATTCGGCAGCAGGCGGTTCGAATTTTAACAGATATTTTTTATTGTTTTTACAAAAACTATATATCTGATTTATTATTTTTCCGCTGCTTCTTGGAATATGTTCGAGTGTGTTAATATCAAAATCATAGTATTTCGCGGCGAACTCAAGTAAATTATTTGATACCATCTATACATTCTCCTCAGAACCTGTTTACGATCTTTTCAATAACAAAGCAACAAAAGCAAAGATGGTCAATTGAAAAGAAGCATGGATAAAGCGTTCGCAGTTTTTCCATAAGCGTCGGAAGTGTTCGAGCCAACTAAAGGTTCTTTCAACGACCCAACGCTTAGGTATTACGGCAAATTTGTGCAGTTCACTGCGTTTGGCAATTTCAACTTCGGCATCAATAAGAAAACTCACTGCGAAAGCGAAATCCTCACCTGTATAACCGCCATCGCACAAGGCTTTTGCTACATTTTCCAGGTTAGGAGCGTACATTTCCAGCATTTCAATCGCACCATCACGATCAGTTATGTTTGCGGTCGTTACGCACATTGCATTAGGCAGTCCATTTGTATCTACTCCGATATGTAGTTTTATGCCTGACACTTTCTTTCCGCCGTCATAGCCCTTCTTCTCGGCGAGATAGGTGTTTTTGATGCTTTTGGAGTCTATGATTATCATGGCAGTGTCTGGTTTTCGCCCGTTTTTTACTCGTTCCGCTGTGACGAGTTTTTTAAAACTTTGTTGAGGATACTGTCCTCATTATCTTCTGCTTCAGACCACATCCTAAAATACTTATACACTGTTTGCCATTTGGGAAAGTCATGCGGCAGTGAACGCCAACGACACCCTTCACGAACAACATACAATACCGCACAAAATATCTCATACAAGTCTACTTTGCGGGGCTTTGTTACTTTTTTCGCTTTTTCAAGCTCACATCTGATAGCCTCAAACTGTTCACGGCTCACATCGCTTGGATATGCTTGTCGCATTTTTTAACCCCATTCTCTCTGTTTTTGCACATTATACATCATTTCTGAGGTTATTTAAAGATCGTAAACAGATTCTCAACTATCCACTTATTTTTGGGCATAAAGATACCGCAGACAAAGCAGCCTCTCAAACCAAAGCGCGCTTTGGTTTATGAAGCTGCTGTCTGCGGTACAAAATAAAAAAGACACGACCTTAAAACGAGCGCAACTCGTTTATCGTATCCCGCATAAAGCAGTATTCGCGAAAGGTTACTGTTTGACGGCACAGCAAAAAACACGGGCAGATTTCCCGTTTATTCAGATAATGCCTTTATTCAGTTTTAAGATGAAACCACCAATAACATATATTTTTTCATAAAATAACTCTCCTTTCACTTCATTAAGGAACTAAAATAATTCTACACTTAATAATATATCATTAAATTCAATAAAAATCAATAGAGAGATTAAATATAAGTAATTTTTCCAAAAAAACGAAAAAATTTACAATTAAAAATCCGAAATGATAGACTGATGGAATAACCAAACTACAGAAACAGTACTTTGGGGAAATTATAGTCACTCAACTTTAGAAAAGAATTCACTTCGGAATGCAAAACCTATCATTGAGGGGTTGACTCGCAATCTCCTAAAAAACCATTTTTGAGCTTGCCGACGCACCAATGATTATATTGTCGCGTTTGCGTGACTTGGTAAGCGGCTTATACAACCAAAACCGGGAACAGGACGCAATAGACCTACTCTATATTGTTTTCGGAATGTTAGGCACGGAATACGCCGACGCAGTTTTACCGTTACGCGGTCACGCGGAAGCCCGGAGTTATTTCCTATACGGTTTTACCGCTAATCTTTGTGAACTGATAGAAGAACTTACGGAAAGGAGTATAGACTCATGAGCATAAAAGAAGATTTATGCAACCGAACGGCCGCCGCCGATTTTAACTAAATATCCGCTTTTAACAAGCGACGTTAGGGTGCTTTCAACCGTTACCTTGCTTATGTTGGGGCAAGATTCCATTATCTCTTGTTTTGTAATTTTGCCGATTTTTCGGTCTATCACCGCTTTGATACGGTCAGGCTTCGATAATCCTCTGTGCTGCAAATACGATACCCGTTCTTCAAACTCGTGGTACGCTTTTTGTACAATACCGAGATAGTAGCGGACAAACGGGGCGTAGTCATTTTTGTTGGCGAATGAGTAAAGTTGTTTATGCAGTTGTAAAATGATATTCGGGCGTGGGTGGATATAATCGTAGCTTTTGTGAATTGTGGCAAGCACATCACGATAACCCGCTATTTCCTGTTCCGTGCGGTTACGGGGCGCGGATTTATCTTTAACCAATTCTTCTAACCGTTTGTCGGATGTATGAATACCCTCTATGCGGTTAGATGCGCCTGTGTTTTGAACTTTCGCAATTTCCATCAGCGTTGTAAGCGCGTCGGCATGGGCTTCTATATATAACTCCTGTTTGCCTTTGTGTTCGTGAATACTTGGAGCATAGCCACGATATCGGGCGTTAGCAAGGCTTTCGGAGTATTTTTATAATCAAATATTTTCATTGCCAATCTCCCTCATGTTTTATTGTTCTCCATCATTATGCCCTAAAATGGCGGAGATTACAAGAGCGTGACGGAGATTATTTATTTTCACAATCCAACAAAAAATCCAAAGGAGGGCTGTTGCATTATGGCGGTATTCCGCATTGAGATACGAAAAACGCAAACAGGAAAAACGGGAGTATACGGCACGAAAAAAGGCAGGGTTGCTCACGCCGGAAGAAATCAAAACCGATAATCAACGGTTGGCAAAAAATCGGGCGCGTATGAACGAATGGCGGCAGCAAAAACAAGCGGCTATGCCGCCAAAACCCCCGAAACAGCCATCCAAGCAAGCGATTCTTAAAGATATTATCGCCCGAAAGAAAGAGGGGTTTCCGCTGACTCGCCAAGAAACTGAAATCTACGCCGCGCACCGTGAAAAAGAGAACGAGAAGTTTAGGAAACGCAGGGCGAAGATTAAGGCGAATACGCCGCCGAAACCCGAAAAACTCACCACAACAGCGGTTATGGAAAAGTGGAAAGCGGGTTGCTCCTTAACGCAAGAAGAACAGGCGCTTTATGACGTTTATCGTGAAATGCGGCGCGGTGCGAATAATCGGCAATACGCAAAGAGGAAAGCAGCCGCCGACTTGCCCGAAGCTTTCGGTGAATCAATAGTGGAGAAGCGGGTACTCCGCATAAAGTACCCGCTTCTTGTTTTTTAAAATGGCGTTATCGTCGTAAATGCGTGTTTATTAAATTTTATACATTCCAATCACCATTATTGTATTTAGAATCAATTAAATCCCAAACACCAACCATAATCATGATAATTCCTTGTACTAAAGGAGGTTTTACAGCGTATGTGCCCTTTTCAGCGTTTTTATCTTTTACTTCTTCCAATAAATCCGCCGCTATTAAATTGTTTAAATGATGATATGCTTTACCGCTTGTTTTCATGTCGAATTTTTCGACTATTTGAGCGACAGTCATAGGTTCATTCAAAAGAGCGCAAAGTATTTCCCATCTTTGTTGATTTCCGAGCGATGACAAAACTACGGATATTTTTTCTGGCGGCATTTTCATAAGTTCTTTCATGGTACGATGCCCCGTTCCCCAATATGAACCGCGATTGCCCAATTCAAAAAATCCGTCATAACTTACAACGCCTAATTCATTGTCTGTTTCTTTTGCCCATTTTTTCAATTCTTCAATGCGTTCCTTTGATTGCTCACTCATTGAACTTTTTTGTAATGCCTGTTTGATAACTTGCTCCTTTTTTTGTGGCGTAAGAAGCTCTTTAATTTCCGCGATGTCTTTTCTCAATTCGTCGATTTCGGTTCCATACTCTCTGTTCATAACTTTCACTCCTCGGCAAAATATTTTTATTACGTAATTACGTTAGATTTATTGTACCATTTAATTTGATGAATGTCAATACGTAATTACGTATTTTCTAAAATATTTTTCGGGAGTAAAAAAGCAGAATTGTTTCTACACGTACTCTCGCACGTTCCCCACGGGCGATGGTGAAGCGACACGCCGATAGGCGGGGCGGCTCGCACGAAGCCCGAAGCGGACGGACGGAAAGGCGGCGGCTTATCCGTCCGTCCGCAAGAGCCACCATCGGCGGCGAAGCCCGCGGCAGCGCCCACGGCGGTTATGGCAACGCCTAACCGTCAGAGTGTGTTCTAAGGCAAAATGAATTTTCCTATGCTCGGCTTAACGTATTGTTCTATGTACCACTTCAAGGATTCGCATGGATATTCACTACATTCTATAGCAGAAGAAAGCTCGATAATATTATTATCTTACAGCTTGCAAACTTTTTCGTTGTCCCTGCTATCCCTGCAATCGTTTTGAACTGTATTCTATCACCGATATATGCAAAGTCTTATGGCTCTGATGTTTTCGTTCCGCATTTAGATTTATGGTACAGCATTATTTTGGCGTATGCAGTATAATTATAGCAAATGCAAAAATAAAAGACAGTACCAGAGTTGATAAGCAAACCAGAAATATTAGAAGTGGAAACATCACGGAAAGCAAGGGGAGTAGGGTAGAACAATGACTCAACAGACCGAGCCTTGATTTTGCGAAGACGAGCTTTGATTTTGGACCGCATCTGTTCAATGGGGTTCAAATCCGGCGAATAGGGAGGGAGATACAAAAGAGTCGCGCCGACAGAAACGATGAGCGTCTTAACGCAATGAACTATGTGAGCTTTTGAATTGTCCATTACGACAATATCACCCGGTTTCAGCGGCTGAATGAGATGATTTTTCAAATGCTCTTTGAAGCGTTCGCCATTGTTCGCGCCTGAAAAAGAAGTATATGAACACTCCCCTTCAGTCCGAACCGATGAAATGATTGTAGTGGAAGTCGGCGTGTTGAGCGGCGCAGAATCTACTGCTCGCGCTCCCCTCGGCACGAGCATACAGGCGGGTCATGTCGCTGCTAACTCCACTTTCGTCAAGCAACACCAGGCTTTTTGCACCCATTGCCGTTTTGCTGTGATTTCCATTCGGCGCGTTTGGCAACTGCATCAGCGCGTTCTCGCTCGGAAGCGCGTATCGTCTTTTTTTGAACCGAAACCCCAGCTTATTCCGCACCATTGCCCTGTTTGCCGTTATTCCTATCTTTAGCTGCTTTCCTTCTTTGATTTCCTCTAACGTGACGTCGCGCTTTCTCACTATCAACTCTCTCATTTCCTCCACCCCTCCTCCATCAACCGTTGACTTTCGTCCCCCTTGTTCGTTTTCGGCGTTTGGCAAAACTTGTTGCGTGGAAGTCGGCGTACTTGACCGCTTGTTTTAGCTTGAGATAGCGGACCGGACTCAAAAGCAAAATTCAATACAAAGCGACATAAAAACACAGAATATTCAAATAGGCAAAATCACCATATATTCACATATATTTCAATTAAATTGCTGCTGTATAAATATGCAACAATACATAGAGAAAAAGTCCGATAGAATGGGCATTGTCAGATGTATTTGTATAAATATACGACAATCAAAACATACAGACTTTATTGGTAAAATGTAGGAAGTGAAACCTTCTTGAAATATAGCAAATGAAACCCCCTTAAAATTATGCACCCTATCGTGAAATTGTATCAAAATTGTACATACAAGCCAGTAGCAATGGAATTACAATATCTGTACTGTGATTCCATTGCTTTATTTTTTCGCCAATTCCCATAAACTTTTATGGTTTAAAACTTCGCTCACGCATTATATGTGACGAACACGCCCTGACGAGTGTTATTGAATTTGTTTTTGGATTTTTTATAAAACACACCCTCCTTGGCGAATAGATTTTTACTCAAAAACATATTAACACGGCGAAAAACTATTCTATTCACTGATAGAATTTCGCCGCATTATCTATTCTTGATTATTGATGAAAATATTACTGCCGAATTTGCCAAGCGCCCCGACAGACGGGAATAATCAGGCTATGGTCAGCTTCACCATATCATAGTCCTGCGTTTGCGCCGATTGTCCGTCGAACGTTGCAGGGACTCCGTCTCAAGTCTGGTAGACGGTCGTGAGAAAGTATCTACGAAGTATAATTGCTGATGTTCGCTGTGTCAGGGTGAATGAACGATATATGCAAATTCTTTTAAGAGATATTGTGACTTGTCAATCATGTACTAATTGATCCGCTTATACGCGACGGGAGAGTGATGTCTATTAAGACTTCTTTGCGTGTGCATTGGATTAATATGTTTTCATAACGCTTTTTTTGCCCGTCTGTAAATGTGTCGGAAGTGTTCCGGAAATGGTATTGCACAGAAAAGTCTTGCGCCTTGTGAATAAATAGCCGATACATAAAGGGCATCGCAGCAATTCTTCTTTAACCATATTGATTTTTTATCACCTCAATCGCATGAAATTTAATAAGTTATGTTAAAAATTTCATGATTTACTAACACTATCTTCTTGAGGTATATCTTCATCTTTATGCCACCCCGCTTGGAGATCGAACATTTGACGGTAGAATCCGTTTACCTCAATTAATTGCGAGTGAGACCCCTCTTCTTCAATACACCCATTTTTTATATAGAAAATACAATCGCATATACGGGTACTCTGTAAACGATGGGAAATCATAATCATCGTTTTTTTCTCCATTAAATAATATATATTATCATATAATCTTTTTTCTGCAATAGGGTCTAAGGCTGACGTCGGTTCGTCCAATATCAACACAGGAGAATTTTTATAATCCGCACGGGCAATCGCTAATTTCTGGCGTTCGCCTCCGGAAAAATTAGTTCCGTCGTGTGAAAATTCCTGAGTAATATATGTATCCAGTCCCTTCGGCAGACTATTAATTTTATCCAACATATCCAACCGTTCGAGGGCATCCTTGATTTTGGTTTCATTATGCTCTTTCCGAGAATAATCAATATTCTCTTTTATCGTAAATGCCAGTAAATTGAAATCTTGAAAAACCGTGGAAAACAAACTGTAGTACTGCTCCTGTTCAATAGTTAAATAATCAATGCCGTTAATTAGAATACGTCCTTTCGTCGGCGAGTAAAATCTCATAAGAAGTTTAATTAATGTTGTTTTACCCGAACCGTTTTCGCCGACAATTGCTATTTTCTTTCCGCTTTCTATTTTGAGAGTAATATCTTTTAGCACATAATCATCGCTGCCATTGTATTTAAACCATACATGATCAAATTCAATGACGACATCCGATGAAGTAATCTTAACCGTTTCAACCGACTTATTTTCTTCATCAATTTTCAGATAGTCTTCGAAGTCTTTTATCCTCTCTCCTTGCAGACCTATTGAAATAAAACTGCTGAACAATCCTGAAAATGCTCCTGAAAAAACAAGCGCTAAATTAATATACAAAATAACGTCGCCAATTAATACGTTCCCGTTAAAATATGCGCCGCTTGCAAATAAATATAAAATCAAAAGTTGTACAGAGCTAATGATAATATTGAGCGAACGTCCCGAAAAAATATGTTTCTGAGTATTTTTTTGGAGTTTGTACACATTTTCTTCTTCTTTACGGTATTTGTCTGTGAAATAATTTGATGCGGAAAAAACACGTATTTCTTTTCCTGAAATATAATCGAGCATAACATCCAAAAAGTAATTTATCTTCCTTTGGTATTTATGTTCTTCTTTTTCGTTTTCAAAACATTTTTTTTGAAAATAGTTGTCCAAAAAATAGTTGATAATCGAAAACAAAATGACAATTAATAATATCAACGGGTTAAATAGCGTAAAAATTGCCGAACAACCTGCAATTTTTATAATATTCGCCGTTAAATCAGTTATACTTTCGGCGACTCTGGGAACTGACGAACACCCTTTTGCCGCCCGCATTCTTAAATCGGAAACGCGTGGGTTTTCAGCATTTTCGTATTTCATATTCAATGTTTTCTGAGCCACAATAATATCAAATTTATGCCCAATGCTGATATAATGATTACTTCGATACCACATGACGAATATATCGCTTGAATTTAATACGGTCAATGCGGTTAACATGACAACGGCTATTATAACCGCGTTCTTAACATTTTCATGTTCTACCGCCATATTAATGACTGTTCTTACAAGATTTGCGTTAATGAAAGGCGTAACGCTTAAAATCACCATAGACATAAATAATAACGCTAAATACATTTTATCCATAGCCGCCATTGTCTTTAACGAATAAATTATTATGCTTAATGTTTTAAAATATTTATTTTTCATCGGCTTTTTCCTCGTTAAATCTTTCGGCTTGAATATTCCACATTGAGTAATATAATCCTTGATTTTTTATTAATTCCTGATGAGTTCCCGATTCCGCTATTTCACCGGAGTCAAAAACAAGAATGCGGTCGCAAAATTTCGTGCTTGCTAATCGATGAGATATAAAGAGAAGTAACTCGTTTTTAGAATTTTCCGCAACGCTTTTGTACATTTTATCTTCCGAAATAACATCTAAAGAGGATGTCGGTTCGTCCAACGCAATGAGATCTGGTTTCCTATAGAAACTTCTTGACATTGCTATCTTCTGAGATTCTCCTCCGGAAAGCAGAATATCTCCTTGTTCAAAGAACCCGCTGATTACTGATTTTTCTTTTTTTGCAAGCGAATTCACTTTTTCTGTTATTTCAGACCTTTGCATACAGTATTGTAATCTACTCTGATCAATATCTTCGCCCAATGCTATATTTTCTTCAACCGTCAAAGCGAAAATTTTATAATCCTGGAAAACCGCGCTCATATAATTGCGAAGGCTTGATTGCGAATATTCTTTAATGTCAACTCCATCAATACAAATCAACCCTTTTGTTGGCTGATAAAGTCCCAGCAATAGTTTTATAAAAGTGCTTTTGCCCGCTCCGTTAAAGCCTACAATCGACACTTTTTCCCCTGAATTTAATTTTACATTTATATTTTTCAGCGCAAATTCATGACTATTTTTATATTGAAAGCAGACATTCTTCATTTCAATTACATGGGCATTGGAACTCAACTCTCTGCCTACAGATGTTTGATCAGTTTCCTCCAGTTCAATACATTTTTGATAGTCCTCCATAAATTCAGAAAATAAATTCATATGAAGTATTGCGTTTAATAAACTATGAGCCGTGTCTGAGAAGGTCAATATCGCGGCAAAAATCATTGAAAAGTCGCCGACGCTTATCGTTCCGTCACTTAATTTAAATATTAAACTTATCAAAATTGACGCTCTCATTAAGTTGCTTACAATGTTAATCATTACCGACGAAAAACAGCTTTTGGTTTTACAATCATTTCGAATATCAATATATTCTCTTGTGCATTGCCGGAACTTCGACACGATAAAATCCGTAATTCCAAAAACGCGAAATTCTTTCCCATACTCAAAAGTCCTCAATAAATGGTTGCAATAGCGGCTTTTGGTTAAATAGGGTCCCGCAGTCTCTCTGATTTTGATAGTGGAAAATATTTTAACGACGCTGAATATAAGATTCAACGAAACACAAGCGGCGACAATAAGGAACATATAAAATTCCATATAGCTAAACACAAAAGCTACGCTTATTAATAACGTAATATTTTTTATTATATTAGAAAGCTGCTCAAAATACCCGCCGAGTCCCTGCTGTCCGCCCATGCCGAGTGTTTGGATATCATTTAAGCCGCCTGATATAGCCATCTTAGCACGGTTGAACATTTCTATTGACTTATTGTTTTCCAAAAAACTATATTCGACTTTCATAAATTTTTCGCCGAGCCTAACATTTAAATCCATTTTAAGTTTTGATTCGGCAAGCGTTTTTAAATATGAAAGTAAATGCAGCGTCCAATGCAGTAGCAAATATAATAAAATATATTGAAAGATTGGAAATATAGTTTCGCGGAAATCATTGCCGTACTGCATACTGTCGAATATATATTTGGGCGCTATTACAAGCATGAGATCTTTGATATTTGAAATTATTATAGTAAAAAAGAAAACAAAGAAGTAAGATTTATTTTGTTTCCAAGTAAATTTGAGAATGAATATATTATTCTTGATAATTCTTTTGATTTTAATTATCATAATTTCTCCCGCCGCGAGCGGCGCAAATAATGTTGAAAAAGCGAAGAGCGAAAGTTATTGTTACGTAGTGAACAAATTGATTGTGTGATACGCGAAGCATTATATCGCAGTTACGCTTTTTATATAAAAGTCCTTTCTTTTTAATCTACATCATATTTTTTTATTAAATCGTCTAATGCTTCGCGTAAAAGTACAGATTCTCCCGCCCCCTCTTTTTCGGAAATAAGCGTCAGTTTTTCTAATTGCGCCTGTGTATAATGACTGGTTTTAGGTATCAATTTTTCATCGCGCGCGAGGCATACAATGTTATGCCCGCTCTTTTTAGCCTGAACTAACGCGCTGTCTGCGCGCCGGAAAATATCAGCGGGGCGGTTGCCGTCTTCAGGATATGATGAAACCCCCACGCTTACAGTCTGCTCCATCTGCTTGCCGTTTGCAGAGAAATAATCCAATTTTGCATTGCATATTAATTTACGAAGCTCTTCAGCTTTGAGGAACGCTTGTTCCTTACTGCTATCTGGCATCAAAATCTGGAACGCATCGCGAGTACCGCGAAACCCAAGACAAGGGATAGGAAATACGCTGTTGATGTAATCCGCTATAAGGCGGAACACAGAGTCGCCTGCTTCAATTCCGTAATCGCGGTTCAACAATGACAAGCTATCAATGTCAATTGCAATCAACGCGAACTCATTGCCTTTAGCGATGAGAGATTCCAATTCTGTACTCAATTCACCGCCCGCCAGTAACCCTGTTAATTTGTCGATTTGCTTATTCATTAGTTTTTCAACTCCTAAATATATTTTAAAATATATTTCATTGTAGCATATAAAAATATATTTGTCAATATGTTTTTCAAATATATCGCTTCTCGAATCGTAATAACTTTATGCGGTATTGGCGTACCAGTATTTTGCGATGAATTTTCTGTTCAAAATAGTTTCCTCCATTTGTTTTAACGGAGGGAGATAGTTATCCTCCTGTTTACACGTTTTAAGTATCCAACTATTTGTTGTTATACAATTTTTCAATTAAAGAATCACACATCAACGGAGCAGATTTAAAAATCTGCTCCGTTGATTTTTGTATAATTTTGATTTTGAGAAGTTGCATAGCTTTTAGCGGCACCAAACAAAACGCTTATCGCATGTTATTGCTTAACTGCAAGAACGGAAAAATCGCTTGGAAGTGTTTCGTTAGATTCGTAACCCTCATGAACTTTTTAATACAAAATCCCGCGTCGCATAGTGCGTTCAGGAGGTCGGATATTCGCCAGAAATTTTCAACGCTCGGCAAATCGACAGACCAACCGATACTCTCAGCCACGCACGTACCGTCAAAAGCGTCATACCAATCCGGAGCAGGGTGATTATAATCTTTAATAATATGAACGCCCTTGCCGTCTTCAAATATACAGCGTTTTATAGGATGGTCGGCGCAATACCAAAATAATTTGCCGCCTTTTTTCAGAACTCTGTTCCATGTCCTGCAAGCCGCAAAAATATCCTGAACCCAAACGGGATACGACGCAAAAACTATGTCAAACTGACCGTCGGGAATCGGAATAAGCGTTTGCATATCGGCGACGACAAATTCTATGTCCAACCCCATTTTTTCTGCGTTCTTGCCCGCAATTTCTATTGCTTTGGGCGTGATGTCGCAAGCCGTCACTTTTGCACCCAGATTATGCCATGAGTACGCCTGCCATGCGTCGCTCGAACAGCATGTGTCAAGCAGTTTCAACCCTTTTACATCGCCTATCAAAGAAATCATAGGCTCATAGCAATCAAGTCCAACGTGACCGTTTGAAAAATCATCGAAATACTCATCAGTTTTTAACGACATATAAATCTCCTGATATGCGTTCCATGATTCTTTGTTTATTTCGTTCGTATTTATTTTATTTAAATTTTTATTTTCCATTTCAAATTTCCTCCACTTAATTTATAAATTTGTTTATGAAGTAATCCGAAATGAATCTCGATGATAGTTAATTTTATTCCATGCAAAGCATCATCGATGCTTCATTGCGGACTTTGCATGGATATGATTCCTGCGGGTCTGTACCTGCGCCATGTTTTCATGATTTTCTCTCTTTCTCTAAATTTATTACATCACAGGTTTTCCTGCGTTATAACTGAAAATATAAAATTTGCTTCGTTATTTTAAGCTGTCGCATCAAGCATAGATATGCTTATTTTCCCGCTCTTGCCTTCTTTTCAAGTTCCAGCAATCTTTTTATGGCGTTGACTTCCGCTTCGCCGGGGTCGCCGACGTACAGTATCAGCGTTTTACACAGTCCTTGATACTCCTTGCCGAGAATCGTCATATCCAAACCCGGAGCGCAGCCCGCACAATGCCAGCAATGATGTATGTTAGACCAAACGAATTCCTGTAGTCCCTCATTCATCATTTCCGCTTCGTATTCCTTGATATGGGTAAGGTCAAGCCTGATTACCCAGAAGTTATGCTTTTTCCACACATTGCTCCCCAATACGATAAAACAAATTCCTGTGCCTTTATTGCTCGCCTTCCATCGGTTAATGCCGTACCGTCCGGGAGTGAGCTTGTTTAATCGCAGCCACGCAGTAAAGTCCAGCGCAGCTTTCCGCATTTTTTCGTCAGCGATATATTCAGAAATGAGTTCTTCGATTGGCGTCTTATTTTTTGGTTTAGCCATCATTCTCCTCCATATAATATAAATTTCCTGCGCCTTTAATTATATTATATCACAAAACAACATACAAATCAGTAATGATTGATGAATATTTTAGAATTAAAGAGGGATTCTACAAACTATAATTTGTCGTAACTGTGACCTTATATTTCAAACTCTGATTAAAAGTTCCCGTGACTATTTTTGTGAGCCTTACCGCGTTTGTAGGGATAATATCTCGCTAGTAGAAGCATTTGAATTTGTCCGAGTTGCGGCGTGTTTTCCCATACGATTTCCGTCACCTTTCCCGCATAAATTTAAAAGCGCAAATATTTATCTGACGTAACAGCAAATATCTGCGCTCGTGATTTTTAGATTTAAGGCATGATTATAACATTCTATTTTTACTTTTAATATTATAAAGCGTGTATGGACTATACAACCAAAAACGGCGCGGAAACGTTTACTCCGGTTTCAAATCATATCTTAAGCCTGCTTTGCATATCTATGAAAAATTTGGGTTCAAATTATCCAAATTGCCTGAGCAATCTGATGTAATGGTTGGATTCGCGAAGAACATGATCTGCCAGAAGAGGTAATATAACGCTGCGGATTTTGCATTCGGCAATTCCTTTTGTACCCGCTTCTTTGAATCCGCGGTATTTTACTGTTGTTTGCAGAGTCGTGATCGTTACGCTGGAAATAGTCATATCCGTCGCTGTTTTGGCTTGCTGTATCAGGTCGGCATATTCATTTGCGAAATCATTCGACGTTTTCATCAGGACATTTTCAGTCGGATCAAGCAAGCCTCTGATAAACAACGCGTGCTCCATCATGATCTGATCCCAGAAAAGCTCGGTTTCTTTCATGTTGTCGTCAGGATTCCGACCGCTTTCAAGAGCGGTTAAATGGCTTTTGTACATATTCGCTTCGCGCAATATATGTTCAATTAGAAGCGGGTAATTCATCGTAAACATACGGCATGACAAAACATCGTTCAATATTCTCGTTTTGAAGGCAATCAATCCGTCAAGCATAAGCATTGTATTCATATTTAGCTCTTTAACCTGTTGTGTAAGCATCGGCGTGATCTTCGGGTTAATTTCGCCGTAGATACGAGATTCCATTCGGGTAATATCCTGATTGATCGTTACTCCTGTAAAATTTTGCGTTTTCTGCTCGCATCCCAGAGTATAGTCGGTAATGATTTCGCCCGATGACGCCACTTCAGGGCTTATAATTCCGGTTCCTAACTCTACTGCGGTGTGTAAGACGATCTCAAATTGCTTTTTGTAGTGGTCTGCGATTCTGGAAAATTCCGCATTCGGCGGCGTAAACCCTGCTTCAAGGAATATTGAATGCTCTTTCATAATACGCCCAAAAAACATATGTAGTTCGAGTGACAGGATTACATATTTTTGCTCATTCATCATTTCTAACCTCCAAATCATTTATATAGTATATCCTATTCCTTATACTATGGTATGTTGCTTGAGAATGTCATAATTGCTTTATTTTAAACATTATTTTAGTCAAAAAGAAAAGATACCCAGCGCACTTTCAAATGCGCCGGGTATGTTGTCTGATGTGAAAGGTCACTCTACGAATTCGATCTCAGCCGCGTAAACCGAATCGGCGATCCTCATTCGTAACGCGGTAGCGGTCGATTATTATGTATTTGCCGCTCTCACGGAAATGCTTATGTTCTTTTATCTTCCTTAGTCTAAGTTTTTGTAAACTGGATTTTTTAGGCACATGAAACTTGATACGCATCCCACAACGCCTACAATGAAAAACATCACCGCAATACCGGAGCCTTTCCCCGTACCAAACAGGACAGACAGAATATTTTGTATAGGCGATACAGTCGTCATAAACGGTTCAAAAACATAATCGGCAAGCGCGCCGCCAAGGAAAAGTCCAACCCAGATAGTGCTGTACTGGATTGTATCCCTCGCGGAAAACACTCGCCCCTGCATTTCGACCGGAACCTTTGTGCGCATGACAGCGGTCAGATTAGCGTTTAGAAACGGCATCGGCAGATTGGATAAAAATGCCGTTATCATCCACGCGGCACCGTCCTTGTAAGGCTTTGCCCAACGTCGCCAAGCAGAAATGAGATTCCGCAGGCAAAGAATATTACCGTTACGCGGCTTTTGGCGGGTTTCATCAGCGTGACAAGCGCGCTCCCCGCGAGCAGACCGACGCCCACCGCTGCTTCCACACTTCCAAGCGATACCTGATCCCCGACTGTTCTGCCGAGGATCAGCGCGGGCAGCATTCCGTCCCCGCCCATTTTTGCTATAAAGTTTATGAACGCAAAGAACAAAATAATGCGAAGCAGCGCTGAGTGTTCCCGTAAAAAATTGACGCCCGCCGCACAGCTTTTCAAGAAGGATTCTTTTTCTTTTTCCTCTGCTGATATAATCTTTGGGATTTTGATAAACACAAGCAATATCACAAAAGCAACGGCGAAAGTGGCGAGGTCAATATACAAAACGATTTTCAGCCCGCCGAACGCAAGCAGCGCGCTTCCGAACGCGGGAACTAAAATAGTTACAACCGAACCGGAGAAAGCGTATAGACCGCTCACGCGTACATAGTGTTCTTTCGGAACAAGCAAAGTTGTTGCCACATAGGACGCGGGGCTTTGAAACGCATTCATAAAGCTTAGTAAAAAGTTGATAACATAAAGATGCCAGATTTGTAAATTGTTTGTAAGATATAACATTAGCACAGTTGAACTTCCAACCGCCGCCATCAGGTCGGCAAGCAGCATAATACGCTTTTTGTCCCAGCGGTCGGCAATCGTTCCCGCGATAAAACTAAACAAAACAGACGGGACAAACGAACAAATCGACAGTAACGTGATACTTGACGCCGTACCTTTTTGGTTGTAAACCCACACTATAAGCGCGAAATTGGTCATTGCCGTGCCGAGGTTCGACACGGACTGAGAACTCCAAAGGACAAAAAAGTTTCGGAGTCCCGAAAATATATTCACTTTATTCATGGCTTTGCTCCTTTAATTTTTATTATTAAATAAAATGCAAAGCCTGATTCGGACGGCAGTACAGGCGTGTATCACACGCCTTGGCTACACGCTCCATGCAATCCCCGTCCGTTATCAGACCCTGCATGGAGCTAAACCAATGGTAAGATTCATATTGCTGCACTTCCTAATTTTAGTTTATTTATCTCCGCCTCGAATGTTTTTCCGATATTTTGAAATGTAAAATAATCGGTCGAATGAAGTATTGCATTCATTTATAATTTGTAGTATAATGAATATGTTTACGTTCGACAATGTTGAAGTTAGTCGGGGTTGTGCGCTCTGATATATAAATTTTCAACGACCGCAAGTTTTCACTCGCTGCATTGTCTACCCTTCTTATCTTTATTTAAGCACCGAATAAGTATAATATTCGCCTTGTGGAGAACGGTAGGGCGCAACAAAGAAAATTTATATAAATATACGGTAAATAAAAGTAAACGGGAGGACATAAAAATGTTAATTAAAGATTTGGCAGATTTAGAAAACGAAGCTAAAATTACTCATGAAGATGTGGATTATTTTTCACCCGATGAACTCAAAGCAATTAGCGTACGCGAATTTCTTGACGAGTTAAAACGGAGAAAAAATGTGACAAATGAAAAAGTCCGTAACTTCCGGAACATATTTAAGAATCAATATAAACTTGCGCTGCGCAATTTCGGCGTCAATATTACAACAGCGTATAATTCACAGCAAATCGCCGATACCGCAATGAGAATGGCGGCTCAGGAAGTGATGAGCAGCATTTATCCGACTATAGGGTATATGGGCGCTATCAGAGTACTGTTATGTTTCACAGCGACGAAACTAATGAAGCTAATATAGAAGACGAAGAAAGTGTTGACTGAAAGAACGAAAGGTTATAATCATTAAATGATCTTATTCTATACGCAATCTATCATATGCTTTTATAAACAGCAATTTTTCAATCGCTTTATATGACTTCCACCAATTTTCGGTTATGGCAAACTCTTTGGCATATGTGCCATTATCATACCATTCCCACGGAATACCCCACACTCCGTTTTGCGGTCTAATCTCAATCAATTCGTCAAGTGCGTCTGATACAGCCTGCTCGTAACCCTTGTAATAGTAAATTGACGGATTCGCCAGTACGCCCGCCATATCTTGATGGTTTGTCCACTTGTATTCACAGAAATGCTTATCTATTAGCGAACGCGTTTTACTTTCCAAAAATCCCAAATCAAACCGATTTTGTAATTCGGCGGCGCGTAAGTCTTGAAATAAAGCGCAGTAACCTCCGATTCCCATATCTCCGTAACTGTCATCGCTTTTCAGCTTGTCAAACAGCATATCAACATACTTCAATGCGATACCATATAATTCGGTATCAGCGCTTACATAACGAACAATGAACCCTGATAAACTCGCAGTTATGCCGATATTTTGATTTCTGTTGTTCCCTTCATCATTAAACTGCCACCATATAGCATGGGGGAAAATATCGTTTGAGGGAACGGAAAAGAACCAACCGTTAGTTCCTTGGTATTGCGTGTTTTTAAGATAACGCAATATACCTTGATACAACGGATGGCTGATTTCTATAAAATCAATTTGGCGAAGGATATTGATTGCATAGTCTGTGGCATACGGCGTTGATTCCGGATTCCAGTTATCAGGCTCGATGGCATTTCCAAAACCGCCGTCGTCATTTTGATAATATGCCAACGCTGAAAGCACGGCCTTTTTACTTCCGTTTTCAAAATAATATTGCCATAAAGAAAACTCAAGCGTTCTTGCGTTCCGCCTTACCCAAGACTGTATTTCATTAAAATCACTTTTGCTCAAATATTTTTTCATATTCAATAACTGCCTCCGCAATATATAAATTTTATTCGCTTTTAATTATTATATCACAAAACATAAAAAAGGTCGATAACCTTTATAAACCCCTGTTCTCTACAAAAATCGTTCATTTTTGGCAGTGAAATGAATTGGTTGATGACGAGGGCAACATAGTAAAAGCATGTGAGAGCGGTGCAGACGATTACGTAATACGCTAAACAAGCTTTGCTTCCCGACAAAACTATTCATGAAGACGACTTATTATTTATTTTAAAACACGAGCTTGTCCATTACAGGCGTAAAGATTTATGGGTAAATTTGTTAGTTATGTTTGTAAAAGCAATGCATTGGTTCAATCCGGTTGTGCATATCATGACCGCCGCAATATGCAACGACTGCGAAATATCCTGCGATGAAGACGTAATCGGCGGTACAAGTTCGGAAAACAGAAGAACATACTGCGAAACGATAATAGGTTTTATAGGAACGGACAAAGCGGTGAAATCCGCGTTGTCAACCAATTTATACGGGGGTAAAAATACAATGAAAAAGAGAATCATATCTATCATGAACACAGGCAAAAAAAAGACGCGGATTGCTTTTTTATGCTTGGCATTGGTATTTACGGCGACTTTTTTATCAGGTTTTGTATTTTCCGTAGGCGATTCATCTGCTGATACCGCGGATAAAGTATTAGACACAGTTCTCGCGGAAACGGGCGGCGGTACGGTTCTCAAACGCGAATTGCATTATTTGGGCAATGCCGACGCCGCAGATTGTCAGGATATATGAAATAGAAGTAATAAACGGCGATGTCAAATATGAAATAGAAATTGGCGCGGACGATTTAATTATATACGATTATGAAGAAAAGAAGCCGGAGAAAAATCCTGACGCATTCCTTCCGGCTGACACAGATATTACGCCTGAAAAAGCTACAGAAATCGCATTGGCTAAAACCGGCGGCGGCACAGTGGAAGAATGCGAACTGGACTATGGAAAAGGCGCGTGGATATACGAAATCGAAGTGCTTCTTAACAAAACTGAATATGAAATAGAAATAAACGCTGAAACAAGCGAAGTTAATAAATTTAAGACAGACGATTAGTTATTATAGCAAAGAGGTATGGGCAGGTGAAAAAGATATGAAGAAATTATGCTTAATAATAATGTCGATGATAATATTGACGTCCTGCAATATGCAATCGCCCGCAACAGCGCCGGATAATAAGATACGGCACGAAAATCAGATTTCGGTTGTCTTTATAAATGTAGGCAAGGCAGACAGCACGCTTCTCACCGTCAACGGTAAAGCTTATCTTATAGACACGGGAAGCAAGCAATCAGTTCCATCATTGCTCCAAGCTTTAACCATTATGGGAATAAAAAAATAGACGGGTTGTTTTTAACTCATACCCATTCCGACCACATTGGAGGAACAGAAGCGTTGACTCAAAAATATGAAGTAGACATATTATATTCCGCCGAAATATCTCAAAACAATAAAAAAGGTGAAAATAAAATTGTACAGCTGGCAGAAAAATTAGGATTGGCGCATACAAAATTAAAAGTCAACGATGTGATTGAAATTGAGGAAGGTATTGCTTTCCGTGTGATAGCTCCGATTGAATATAACGATGATGATGACAATGATAATTCGTTGGCGATGATGATTGAGTTTAACGGAAAAAGATTTTTGTTTACCGGAGATATGCAGTTCGCCGAGGAAAATACCGTATTGAACGGCGGCGCGGATATTGATTCGCATATACTAAAAGTGGGTAATCACGGCAACCCAGACGCTACTTCTTCCGAATTTGCTAAAGCGGTTTCTCCCGAATACGCTATCATTTCTACGAATACATCGGAAGATTCAGATTCCGCAAACCAGCGTGTGATTTCTAATCTCAAGCCTGCCAAAACATTGATAACGCAGGATTTTATGTATGGTATAAAGATGAGCGTCGATACTAACGGTGATATTAATATCAGCGATCTTGACCCCATAAAAAATAATGTTGATATTGAAATCGCAAGCATTGATGTTAACGAACAAACAATAATTATCAAAAACAACGGTAAACAGACAGATATATCGGGTTATTTCATCTTTTCTGAAAGAGGCTCGGAAGTTTTTGTTTTCCCGAAAGGTTCGATTATTGACGCGGGGCAAATCATAACGGTATCGTGTTCAGGCGGCACGGGCGATTATATTTGGGATGAGAAAAATGTCTGGAACAAGAAAAACCCAGACGCCGGAATATTATATGACCGTTTCGGTAACGAGTTGTCAAGAAAGTAGTCCATATGGAGCGTGTAAAATTTTTTTGTAAAGGGTAATTTCTATAAAAAAATCAATCGTTCAATCAAATCCGTCGAGTGCAAAAACTACTACGATGGGTGAGCAAAACAATAGGAAATAATCTATTGAGTAATACCCGTGGGTCATTGGAAGAAAAGTGCGAAACAAGAGAAGAGGAAGAGTTGTTACGGTCGAAATTCCACGCTTTCAGTTCGGCAGATAAGGTTTTATCGGGTAACGGTCGGCTGACATCGCGCCTAATACAATCTCTGCGGGATTGAGCCAACTTCCGTGTTTAAACTGACAGCGTTGCTGGACGAACTGAACGCAGATGATTTTGACATTTCGGCGACGGGCTTCGACCAGGCGGAAATAAACGCCCTGCTCTCGACCTAATAATTACATAGAAGACTTGCTGAATGATGATTTTGTGACGTCAAACCTCGAACGCAAAGAATTTGACGTCACATTCACCCTTCCGGCAGAATATAATGGGGTTCATGTAATGCCGTGCTCCGGCAGTCAGGCTGTACTGTGCGGCTTGACACATATAGCGGCTGTTCACACCTGTTTAAATATTGTTTCAGTCAACGCAAGAAAGATTTGCGCAACATAGAAAAAAACGAGAGCGCCGCCGTATCGTTGCGACACTTCATAGAAGGGTAGCGCACAAAACAAACGCGACGGTGCGGCTGGAACATACCATTCCATTGGGGCGGACTAAACGACCCTTTCCAACCGATGGAACTCATTTATAGAGCATCCTATGATTGCCTGAAAGTATTCGCCGAAACGCAGTATCCGTTTGTGGTATCTACGAAGGGCAAACTGGTTGCGGAACCCGACTACCTTTCGCTGCTGTCCGAATGCGACTGCGTCGTGCAGATCAGCATGGCATGCAGTAAATATGATGTACTGGAAAAAGGCACTCCTTCGTTTGTCGAACGGCTAAAAATGGTTGAAGCGCGTCAATATTCGCATTCAGCCGTATATGACCGAGGTGTTTGAGAATGTATTTAACAATATATAACAGGGATAATTTATATAACCAAAAGGCGGGTTGTTTTGCCCGTCCTTTTGGTTGTTTCCATAAGGAGGAGCTTAATGAACATATCGAATCCGAAAATCATGATAAACATAAATCCTAGCGTTGACTACGAAATACTACTCCCGGAAGAAAAGATAAGCGCGGCGGCTTCCGCGTACGTGAAAAAATACGGCGGCATATCAGAGCCTATGGACGAAAATATCGAAGCGGAAGCGGCGAAAGAACTGACCGCGCTGATAGAAAAAGGAGCAGTCGCAAAAATATTCAGCGGTGAGAAACCGTGGCTGGCTGCGCTTACGAGGCTTTCCCGCATGATACAGGAATATGTACGCGCCGCGACGGACGAGTACATCCTCACGGTATATGGACGAATTACGCAAAAGGCTAAAATAGAAAAGACAAGAGGCTGTGCTGCTCCTTGTCTTTTATGCGGTTTATTTCCCGTCGCTCATTATTGTAAAATGCCGCTTATATCTTTGCGGGATGGTAATATCAACAAGATACCCTATCTCCGAAAGAAAACTCGATATTAACGCGAAGCCGTCTTTATAGAATGCCGCAATTCTTCTCTGCTTATCCGATATGCCTTTATAATCGGGCGGGCATACAAACGTCCAGTCCGCCCCGTCTTTGTTGAACACTATGCGGAAATACTTGTCGAAGTCCGCTCCGCTTATACCTTCCTTTTGGAGCAAAGCGTAATGTTCAACCGCTTCGTCGGCATGGCACACGATTGCCTCAGAGCCGTCGAATGAAATAACGGCGAACAGCGGGTCGTTTTTTTCGACTGCTTCTTCGACAGTTAATGTGCCGGAGTATTTCGTTATCTTCATTGCCTCACTATCCTTTTCGCCCATTCATTTCCAGATCGCCCCTTCTCTGCTGTCGTCCGCTTCCTCGTACCCGAATTCGTCTTCGGGGACTTCTTGCTTATCGGCTTGATATATAGTATATAACCATTCGAGACGCTTGTCAAAAAAAACGCTTATCGAATCTCTCTTGTCATTTTTCTTTTGTTGGAATTCCCGGCGCGTACATATTGTTTATTTTATGCTCTCTTCCGTCATTTCGGCAATTATTTTTTTACCAAGCAACGCAAGTTCTTTCGCGTATTCAAGTGCTTCGCCGTCAGGGTTAAATATTCCAATTGGCGCACAGGCGCATGTCCTGTTTTCAAACAATTTCCCTAAAATAACTCTGTTTTCAATTGCATTACATTGTCCTTTTACACAACATTTAAATCCAGTGCTTATATTGCTTAAAATAAATTCCCTCAATTCAGGAGTTAAATATTTTTCGATTTTTTCAAACCACTTATCCTTTTGGTGCAAATTAAAGTATACCATTCTCCATGAATTTTCATGAAAGCTTAAAGAAAAAATCCTTTTGTTTTTATATGTAAATGCCCAACAAGTGTATTTCCCCGATTTTCTTTTTACTATTTTATTGTCGGTTAGAAAAGCGTAATAATCTGAAAAAGTTTTAAATTTGTATTCGTCAAGCAAACTTGCCGCCATATCTTCAATGTTAATGTTTTGGTTTGACATTTTTTCTCCCATCTTCATTACCCCCGCAAATATAAATTTTGTGTTTATCAACATTCTACAGAAAGATCCGCGTAAAGTCAATGCTTTTACCAGAAAATTACCCGCTCCCAAGGCGGTTTTGTCATGCTTATAAAAAGAAAGAAGGTTCGCCATGTGATAATGTATTCGCAAGCGTTCTTATGGCATTTAGCGTGTTCGCGGAAATGACAACGAATGTTCAGTCAGTAGGCGCGTAAAATATAATAATACATAAAAAAAGAAAGCAATCCTCACGGGTTGCTTTCTTTATGGCATTGTAAAGTTTAAATCGCTATCTATCGGGTCAAAGCAAGCTTTTATGCAATTCGGATTGCGAATACATATCTGAATATGGCTCTTTTCGCAAAAGCCGGAATTAGGATAGATCTCTTTCCCTTCCGTAAACAATCCTCTGACGGAATCAAAAGACTGTTCGTTGTTGTGCTTGCGAACGATATGAAAATCTTCGATAACGGCACAGTCAAGATGGCGCAATAATAAATCTTTGCTGTTTCCTACATTTTTGTTTTCTGGTAAAGGTTCGCCCAGCAAATCCATTTTATATTTATACCGTTCGTAATGGGTCTTGATTTCTTCGATATATCTACTGTCAAGCAAATTCAAACAATATCCCAAATCAATGACGGCTCCTATTACCGCAGGGTCTTTTATCTTTCCGCGCCTTTGGTATTCCCGCGCCCAGTCCCACGCACGGTTCAAATTTTGTTCCCAGAAATATACGCCGTTACCAAGCCAGTCATAACTATTTTTTTTAAAACTCATGTGCACTTTATTTTTTATGACATTATCGGCGATTTCTTTATCGCAGCCGTGAAACCCGAAAACAAGATTAGGCAGCTTGCTGTACATCCGTTTTATTCCTCTTTTGTGTAAACTTCCGTTAACCCGCCTTCGGGCTTTAATATACCTACTTTCTATTAATTGCTTTCTGATTTTTTTTAACAATTCAGGGTCGGGCTGTATTCCGCGTAAATCACGGTCTTCAATTATTTTCTTGAGCATTTTATTTTCTTCGTCTATTTTTTTCATATATTCGTTATGTTTTCTGTTATGGCTTTCTATAATTCTATCCATATTACGGCTGTATACGGTATTCGACATTTTTGCCACATCCTTTCGCGCTTTATATTTTTTCATATAACAACACCCCCGTGTTATTATATGCCGTTTATTATAATGATATTTAGCGGAAACGTTAACGATTTTTCCCTTAGTTTAAATGAAATGTAAAGGGATTACATCTAAAAATGCAACCCCCTGCTGACTTATCTAAGCAAGAGGCGGGTCAAAAAACCATCTCTCGCACTTTTATTATAATCGAAATTTATTATGATGTCAAGCATTTTGCAAATATATTATTATTTATCATTACAAAACATATCAATTTTGATACAAACCAAATACAACAAAGGCAAGAAGCCGTAACCTATTTCTTGTCTTTCTTTATGCAAAAACGAGATGATTATGCCGCCGATAGTTTTATTAGCGTAGTCAGGAAGAACACAAACCCTACGGAAATAACGCAATTAATGTTATCGGAACTCATAGAAAAAATTGAGGTATTCCACGCCGAAAAAATAGACGGACAGACCGTCCAATGCCTGAATATACATTATAACTTTGTCGGAGTAATCGAACTGCCCGAATTTGCGGAACTCTCAACCTCTGAAACAAAAATTCATACGAGAAAAGGAGTAGATGTTATCTACTCCCCGAACTCAAAAGCGGTATAAATTAGGAAATGTCCTTATAGAATTTTAAATCCTACAAGGACACCCCCGACTGGTCGGGACGACAGGATTCGAACCTGCGGCACCTTGGTCCCAAACCAAGTACTCTACCAAACTGAGCTACGTCCCGATTAAATATTTTTTTTGCGCGGTAATAATTTATTATATCATATATTTGCGCTCGTGTCAAGTCTTGAGAAAATAACGGCGGGAACGGAATATATTATCCGTTCCCGCCGGTTTTTTATTGATTTGCTTATTTTCTCGCGCCGTTGGAATCGACTTTGTAGCCTTCCACCGTCGTGTTTACTGCCAGAGACCCGTCAGCATAGAAGAAATACCAGCTATCGCCGATTTTCACCCATTTCGCTTTTACCATTGCGCCGTTGTCTTCAAAATAGTATCTGCTGCCGTTGACCGTCGCCCAACCTACCGCCATATATCCCGACGGGTCAAAGTAATAAGTCGAGCCGCTGATATCCATAATGCCCTTGTCCGCTTCGCCCTTGCCGTTTATATGCTGCCATTTGCTTGTCGGCGAGGTCTGCACCCAGCCGCGGTCGGGCGCCGCGTCTATTATGTTGACTACGAATCTCTGCAGCACCGCGCTTGCTTCCGCGCGGGTCGCCTTGCCTTGAGGATCGAAAAGGTTATCGTCTTTGCCTTTTAGTATGCCTGCGGTCTGCATCGCTTTTACCGCCGTTTTCGCGCCCGCTGAAATCTTAGCCGCGTCGTCGAAGTTTATTGCCGCTTCTTTTTCCGGTATCGTATACTTTGCGTACGACGCGTATTTATACATCATTACAGCCATTTCCTCGCGGGTTATCGGACGGCTCGGCTCGAAATTCCCGCCGCCGAGTTCTATTATTTTATTAGCGTACGCCCATTCGATATACGGATGGTAAACGCTTGTCTTATCAACGTCGGAGAAAGTTTTTGCGGAGGCGTATTTGGAAATTGTATCTCCCGACGCTCTTCCGAGCGCGGTTATGAACATTGCGCGCGTAATTTGAGTTTCCGGCGAGAAGAGGTTGTCTTCGGTTGCGGTGAGCATTCCTCTCGCGGCGACGAACTGTATGCTTGATTTCGCCCAATGCTCCGCCGTATCGTCAAATTCGGGAGCGGGTCTTTCTGATATCCTACCGCGTACTGTGAAATCGAGCTTGCCGTCCAGGTTACCATGCCGTTTACGTAAGAGGAATTTTCTATAAGAGTCGCTTTTCCGCCCGATATTTTGTACGCGCCTAGTTTATTCGGGTCTTCGTTCGCGGTGGGAGTATATTTGATGGAGCAGGTGACGCCCGCGTTGAAGCTTGACACCTGAGTCCTGTTGTTTCCGCCCTTCAGACCGTATACATCGAAATTTAAGACCGGTCTGCCGCCGACTAACGAAACAGCAGAATTGGGGAGTCTGTTGTCGGTGGTTATTTTTATCAGGCTTCCTGTCGAGGAAGCGGCGTTTATTGTCCTTACCGCGCTTGACGGGAAGGTTATCGATCCCATATTTGTCGCGATGGTAAGGTTGACCGAAGCGTTTACGAGTTCGGTCAGAGCGGTTTTTGCAAACTGTACGTTTACTTGCGAAATCCCGCCGCCCGCCGTCGTGACGTTGATTTCAAGATTGAGAAGGTCGGAGCTTCTGCCGTATCTCTGACGCTCGGAAATCATCTTCTGGATAGCGTTGGTCACAGCGTCGCTTATGACGGTTATGTTCATGTCGCCGTATTTATCGCTCTGATTGTAATAACTTAATATTCCGTCTACCGAACCCTGCGATACTCTTGTCTGGTCAGTAACTGCTTTTGAATAAACTGCCGACGAGCCGCTTGGATAATAATAACCGTCATAGTAATAATCGTAATAATAATCGCCGTAAACGGTGAAGGTTACCTGCGCGGAGGACGTATAACCCGCGCCGGACGAACCGAGGGTGTATTTTACCGTTATCGTTTCAGTATACGTTCCGACGGGAAGCCCGTATTTCGGCTGAAGCAAATAGCTTGACGAGAGGTAATTTCTCGCGGATATTGCCGAAGCGTTTCCGGTGAGTTCAAAAGCGCTACCGGAAACGGTTACGCTGCTGATATACGCCGTCTGCGACGAAGTGTTGTACAGCGATATATACTGCGCGGACGGACGGGAGGTGTAGGCGTAATCAGTGCTTGGGAACGTAGGAGCGGTTATCGTTATCGGACCGCCCGACGACGCGCCGTACGGGTAAATCGTAAGGGTCTGGAGGTAATTGTTATAGTTATAATTATAGTAATTCGAGATTCTTACGTCGTACGTGCCGGGGGCGAGGTTGACCGACCTGCTTGAATTTGACGAGCTTCTGGAAAGGATCGCGTAATACGAGTCTGACTGGGACGAAAGCTTATACTCGTATGTATACCCGCTCATCAATCCGTATATATATCCGTCATTGTATCCCGCGCCCGTTTCATGGGATACGCTGAGGTGATAATTACTGGAATCGTAAGCGTAGCCGGGATTGTAATAAGCGAGGCTTTGGGGATTGCTGTCCGTTCGGCCGGACGAAGTCGCTTCCCTGATAATCGTTATATAGTAGCCGTAACCGTTAAGGTTGGGATAGTCCGTCGAATAACGCCACTGGTTTGCGGAATAGTCCCACCATTTCCACTGTCCGTAAGCGGCGTCCCAGATAACGCTCTGATTGCTCCAGTAATAGGGGTCGTTGTAGTACATATTATAAGGGTCGTAATTTACCCAGTTAGATCCGTTCCAGTATCTGTCGTACACGCCGGAAACGGACGAGAGGGGATAAGCTCCCGAAGCGGAGGCTTGGCGGTTGCGCGAGCCGTTTATCGTGTAATACGCGTACGGGACAAGTCCGCGGATATAGTTTGTGGAGTAGTCTATCCATGCGGAAGGCGTAGCTTCTTTCGTTCCCGAAGAAGTTGACCCGCCTGAACCTGACGCTGATAATGTTATATAATCGCTCGCGAAGGAACCGGAAGTCGCCTTTACGCGGAGATAATACGTCGTGCTGCCGAGAGAGTACGTATTGGGTTCCAACGCGGTATAACCCGACGAGCGCGAAGTGCTCCATTCATACTTGTCTGAGACGGAAATTGTTATAGTGTCGTTTGACGAGCTGTAGCTGAATCCGCCCGAACCGGAAACCGGCGTTGACGGACGCGAAAGAGAAATCGAATAGGCGTTGCTGTCAGCGTTTCCGCTACTGCCTTTCGCGCGGATTTGCAGCGTTGTACCAATATAATTGCTGATAGATATTTCTGAACCGCTTGAAAATGTACCGGAAATATTATCAATTATATAAGTAGCCGAGCCTACAAATTCAAGCATTTCCCGACCGTAGTCAATCTTAAAATCTGATGAGGAGGGAGTCGCTTCTTTTGCCTGATTTACAGTAACGCCTTTGCTATTAGATATAGAGTTAGCCGTTGCTGTAATTGTATACGAACCTGATGTATTAAAAGTATAACTTGTGGTATACACACCAGTCGTCGTCGTCGATACATTACCAATACCGCCACTCACGCCTGATGATGGTAATGCCCAAGTAATCCAAAGGTCAGTGGGGACATCAAGATTAACGGGATCGGCGTTCTGATCTGTTATTGTAACTGTTATGTTGATTGGCTCGCCCGCTACGACATTAGTTTTATCAACCGATATCGCTACGCTGGTTACGTCGTCTGTATCCGCGGCGACATTCAGCGGGGCAATAATAGCCGCGAGCATAATAGCCGCGAGCAATAAGGACATTATTTTTTTCTTACATGAATAGTTAATTTTGTTCAAAATATTACACCTCTCTTTTCTTTTACGTCGATTTATGCTGAATTTTGTTGCTCCAGTTTAATTTTACCACGCTTTATAAAAAATTGCAAGCGATTTTATACATTTATATGCAATAAATCTAAAAAATGATACTAAAGGAAAAAGCTGTCAGACTCCAGCGGGTAAGGTCGCGACAGATACGTTGGTGTTATACAAAATCGACGCCGTATATGGAATTGTAGATACGTCCCATATTTATGCTTTCCATTACGCACAGGCTTTTTAGTTCGGTACGGACAGGCGCGAAGTCTATTTCCGTTGAGTTCATTTCTCGGAAAATAACCCTCCGCGCAAGCGTAATATGCGGAGTGAAACGCGAGTCCGCCGTTTTTATCCCGCACGCTTGTAAATTTATTATCAGACGGCGGTGTAGATCGGAAAATATATTTACGGGATCGCTTTTAAGCCCCGCCCATACAAGATGTTCGCCGCCGCGAAGAAATGATCCGAGTCCCGCAATCTCCGCTTCGACCGCGTCCGTTATTTTACCGGCGTACGATTCTTTGATTTCCCGCGCCGACTTTTCCGCCGCCTCGAGAACATGATCCGCCTGTGCGGAATTGCATTCTCCGATGAATACAAGCGTCATGTGAAAATTATTTTTTTCCGTAAAATTCGATCTGACGGTATGTTTTTTTATCTCCCGACAGCGTTCCGCAAGAATCTCTTTCACTTCGCCGCTGAAATTCACCGCCGTAAACAAACGCATAAAATACCTCCGTTTTAATGAAAAATTTGAAAAATCGCCTTGACTCCGATGAAATTTTATGTTATAATGATTATTGCCGCTTGTCAAAGGCTTATGAAAAACCGTATGGTTTGCCTTATCGACAGCGTGAGTAACGTTTTTGATCTTTCGGTCAAAACGGAATTATATATTTACAGAAAGGTGTGGAAATATGTTTGCAGTAGTTGAAATCGCGGGGAAACAATACAAAGTCCGCGAAGGCGATATTCTTTTCACCGAAAAGCTCGACGCCTCCGAAGGCGAAACCGTCACGTTTGATAAAATACTCGCTTACTCAGACGACCAGAACGTCAGCGTCGGCAGCCCGGCTTTAGACGGGGCGAAAATCACCGCGAGCGTGGTTCGTCAAGGCAAGGATAAGAAAATTTATGTCATGACCTATAAGTCGAAGAAAAACGAGAAGAAAAAACAGGGTCACAGACAACCCTACACAAAATTCAGATCCAGACGATTACCGTATAATTATTTTATCATAAAATTATGATAATTGTAACCGCCGAAACAAAAATTTTCGGCGCTGAAAGAAAAATTTCCAGGTTGACGGTAAAGGGTCACAGCGGTTACGCCGAAGCGGGACATGACATTGTCTGCGCGGGAGTTTCGTCGGCGTTCGAGTATATGATAAACGCGATAACGGAATGTTTTTCGTTGCCGTGCGAAGTTCGCGCAGATCCGAAAGTTCCGCTTGCCGAATTGAGGCTTGATAAAGTTTGGTCGTCTTCATACGACGACCGCGGCGCGTATATCGTTTCCGGACTGCTGAACGGATTTATCGGGCACGTGAAAAATATGGAAAGCGAATTCGGCGAATATATAAAAGTTATAACGAAAGATTTATGACGGAGGTGTCAGAATATAATGATTAGATTAGGATTGCAGTTTTTCGCGCATAAAAAAGGCGTCGGCTCGACAAAAAACGGACGCGATTCCGAATCCAAAAGATTAGGAGTCAAATGCGCGGACGGTCAGAAAGTTATCGCGGGCAATATCCTCGTCCGCCAGAGAGGGACGAAAATCCATCCCGGCCTTAACGTTCGCAAAGGAAGCGACGATACGCTTTTCGCGGTGGCGGACGGTCTGGTAAGATACGAATACTTCAGAAAAGGCAAAAAATGCGTAAACATTTACGCCGACGCGCAGTAAAAATAACGGACGCGAATCCTTACGGGTTTGCGTCCGTTTTTTACGGGAGTTTTACGGGGGCGTTCTTTTTCTATAGTAGAAAAAGAACCAAAAAGACAAATAAAATTTAATTTCAACGTTGATTTACAGATTTTTTTTTTTTTGGTTCTTTTTTTGGTCCAAAAAAAGAACGCTCCCGTAAAACTCCCGATCAAAAGCGGTTGATTTTTTACGTTCGTGATGGTATAATGATAAAAAACCGTAAGGAGTGAACATAATATGCCAAAATATTCGGTCGGCGTTGATTTCGGGACGTTATCGGCGCGCGCCCTTCTCGTCGAAGTCGGAAACGGCAGGGAAATCGCGACGGCTTCGCTTGACTATAAAAACGCCGTCATAAACGAAACGCTGCCTTCGTCCGGCGAAAAGCTTCCGATAGACTACGCCTTGCAAGACCCGCGGGATTATCTTGATTCCCTCGCGTACTCCGTCAGAACCGTGATGGAGAAGTCGGGAGTAAGCCCGGACGACGTTATCGGTATCGGGATAGATTTTACCGCGTCCTCGCCCCTGCCCGTTTATAAGGACGGGTCGCCTCTTTGTTTCGACGAAAAATTTAAAAATAACAAACACGCGTACGTAAAACTCTGGAAACATCACGCCGCGCAGGATTACGCAAACCGCCTTAACGATATTGCGAATGAAAGAGACGAACCGTGGCTGTACAGATACGGCGGGAAAATCTCAAGCGAATGGTTTTTCCCGAAATTGTGGCAGGTTCTTGAAGAAGCGCCCGAAGTGTACGACGCTATGGATTATTTCATCGAGTCCGCCGATTTTATCGTATGGCAGTTAACCGGAAAGCAGTCTCGCAATCTTTGCACGGCGGGATATAAGGCGATATGGAGCAAACGGGACGGCTATCCGTCGCCGGAATTTTTCCGCGCCCTTAATCCGAAGCTTGAAAACGTAGTGAAAGATAAGCTTGACTGTCCTGTATCTCCTCTCGGAACAAAGCAGGGGAATTGACCGAAGAAGCGGCAAAGCTTCTCGGTTTGCGTTCGGGCATAGCGGTCGCGGCGGCGAATGTGGACGCGCACGTTACGGTTCCCGCTGTGGGCATTGACGGGGAAGGCGATATGCTCGCGATAATGGGAACGTCAACCTGCCATATGCTTGTGGGGAAGACGGAAGGCGCGGTTCCTGGAATGTGCGGCGTATGCGAAGACGGCATACTGCCCGGATTATACGGGTATGAAGCGGGGCAGTCGTGCGTGGGCGACCATTTCGCGTGGTTCGCGGATACGGTCGGGCTCACTATTCCGGAGCTTGTCGGGAAAGCGAAGAAGCTGAAAGCGGGCGAATCGGGAATTATCGCGCTCGACTGGTGGAACGGCAACCGTTCAGTGCTTGTGGACGCGGATCTGACGGGGCTGTTTGTCGGCATGACGCTGGCGACGAAACCGGAGGAGCTTTTCCGCGCCCTCATAGAAGCGACGGCTTTCGGCACAAGGGTTATCGTCGAGACGTTCAGGGCGAACGGCGTCGGCGTAAAACGCTTTTTCGCGGCGGGCGGCATAGCGGAAAAAGACCCGTTCACAATGCAGATATACGCTGACGTATTAAATATGGAAATCAGAGCGGCGGGGTCCGCTCAGGCTCCGGCTCTCGGTTCGGCGATATTCGGGGCGGCGGCCGCCGGAAGCGGAGCGGGCGGGTACGATTCAATAAAATCGGCGTCCGGAGCGATGAGTTCGCTTTCGGATAAGATTTATAAGCCGTCTAAAGAAAACACCGCCGTGTACGATAAATTATATGAAGAATATAAAATCCTGCATGATTATTTTTCAGCGGGGAATAATGACGTAATGAAGCGTTTAAAGAAAATAAAATCGTCCTTATTATAAAGAGGTGAATTTATACAGGTGGCGCATCCGTTGATTGAAGCCGCGATAGCGGCATATGACGTGCGTGATTATGAAAACGCGCTGCGTCTTGTCAATGAAATACTGGAAACCGACAGGCGTTCGGGGATAATGTGGATGTTTAAGGGTCAATGCCTTTATTTCCTCAAAAAGAACGCGGATGCGGTCGAATGTTTTGACAATTCTCTCTCGATAGGCGGCGACAATACCGAAGATGCGTTTTTCTGGAAAATTCTCGCCCTTCATCAGAACCGCCAGTATATTACGGCGGAAAAAGTAATAATGGAATATTTAAATTCGCCGTCTTACCTGCGTTCCGAATCAATGACGGCGAAAGCGAAAAATATGCTTCAGAAAACGCAGCTTGAAACAAAAGGCTTGAAAGGCTTTCTGCTCCGGTTCAAGAGGATAAAATAAAATTTGCAGGGCGCGACGGGGCTGTCGCGCCCTGCAAACGCGTCTTTCATTTGCGAGATTTACAAACGGAAGTATATTAATATGTAAAAACCTTCCGCGTATATTGACAAAAACAAATATTCGTGTTAAAATTATAAGATAAACGATTATTATTCGCGGAGATGTTTATATATGAAATCTAACAGTTCCGACGATTCTGAATTCTGGAATCTCTCAAGACACGTCGAGCCTAAAAAACATGTTTTTGATAAGAATAAAAAGGAAATAAAGGGAATAGATATTGATTTCGGCGGAGCCGACAGCCCGTCAGGCAAGCCGAAAGCATTAAGGCTTCCGAATTTTTCCCCGCCCGAAAAAAAAACGCCGCCTTCCGGGGAAGATGAGCCGGACATAGATTTTGACGGAGTAAAAGGCGGATTCAATACGTCGGGCGATTTCAGGGAAGAAAGAAAGATTGTCTACGAGCCCGATAACGATTATATAATAAGCTGTGCCGTCGAAAATTTTAAATCGAGCTTCTCGTTATACCGCGACTTTCTTGAGGACGCGAAAAGAAATTATACCAAAACGTGTCTGAAAGCCGACTATGTATATTATTTTTCATTCCGTTCGCAGTTCAAGGAGCTTGACGAAAATCAATTCGCGTGGTATCTGTACTGGCGGTCGAAGGTGCGGAACGGAGAATACATAAAAACGGGAATGTCGTATATTTTTCTGTATTTGTACGAGCTGATAAATTTGTCCGATATAATCGGCGAACAGAAAGCCTTTGACGCTATGATACAGATATGGCTTCATTACCGCGAGGATTTCCCGCGGATAAATAAATATATGTTTGAATGGATAACGGATTTCGCGCTTATCCATCAGATAAAAATAGGAGCGGAAGAAGTCGGAAAACTTATTATCGGCAATATTTTTGACATTACTTTGCCGGAATTGTTTCTGGATTCGGAATTTTTTACCTCGCGTGAAAACACCCCGCTGATAATAACAAAATTTTCGCTGTATAAATACCGTTCGAGCAAATATTATACCGAGCAGACAAAGGAATTGTTCGACGCTCATATTGAAAATTTACTGCATTTGTCCCTTTGCGCGGCGATTAAAGACAAGACCAATTCCTTGCTGCCGAATAAATTCACGCCTGATAATCCTAAGTACGGCGCGGCGAAAATGATGCGGGAATCCTTTTCGGGCGCGGTATGCTGTTACGAGAAGAAGAAGCGCGTAACGGTGGAGTACGTTCCGGTCATAAAAAACGACGCGGTAAAATCGTTTGTGACGGAAGTAGTCCGCGGCGCGGAAAACCTTATACGCGACCATCTGAAAATAAAGTCGAAGCTTAACGCGGGGGAACCCGGCGGATCCGTAGCGGAAATATTTGAAAAATACAGGAAAGAAACGCTTCCGCCTCCCGAACCTAAGTTGAAGAAGCTCAAAACGCCGGATTCCGCTTACGAGTCCGAGCCGGAAGAAAAGTATGAATTCACGGCGGACATATCGGCGGCGGCGGATATAGAAAAAAGATCGTGGTCAACGACGAAGACGCTTGTTGAGCTGCAAAATAAAAGCGAAAACGGCGCCGCCGTTCCGGTCGCCGCGGAAACGTACGGCGAATTCGACTACGCGGAACACGAACCGGCTTCGGATATGAGCGAATCCGGCGGCGCGGTATATCTGGAGGACGAAGAAATCGAATATACGGAGCTTTCGCCCGACGATCCCATAGAAACGGCGTTTGAGGAAGAAAAACCGCCTGTCGGAACGGAACGGCATGACGTGAATCCCGGCGGATGGAATGCGGATATATTTACCGATTACAGGAATTGCCTTGACGAACATGAAGCGGCTGTAATAAAAATATTCCTCAGACAGGACGGCGGTAACGCGGTCGCGGACGCAAAAAAATACGCCGCGTCCGCGAATATGATGCTTGAATTCCTTATCGCTTCGGCGAACGAAAAAGCGTACGAATTCTTAGGCGACGCCGTATTTTTAAACGACGACCCTTCTCGTCCGCACTTGATTGACGATTATATAAGCGATTTGGCGGAAGCATTTAAATAAAACTGTATTGGCGGGTTGGATTTATTTGCGCAGGGGATTTATATTTTGCAGGGTATGAATAGATGGAAAAATTATATAAAATGGTGCACGGTTATTGGAAACGTTATCCCAAAGGTGTTGAGCCATTTCAAATGGTAACAAGATTATTGGAAGAATGCGGCGAAGTTGCGAGTGAAGTGAATTTATGGGAAGATAGCGGGATAAAAAGGCAAAAACACGGCGAACCCAAAAAGGAAGATTTAGCCGGAGAAATCAAACAAGCTCTTGTTGCATTGATGAACATTGTCGTTTATTATGAGGTTGAAAATGAATTAGAGGCTTCAATTAATAAGTCGTTAGAATTTATGGAAAATGAGGGGTTATTTGACTAACCTTTACAAATAGGCATTTTCTTCGCAAGCCGTGTTATGGTTAACAGAGCATAAATCATTGGGAAAAATACAAGGATACGGATTTAACTATGAATGAAATGAAAATTCCAAAACGCATTTTAGGTTCCCTTCTGAACTCGATAGGTTCGGGGGTAGTTCCTCGCAAGGGGCTTGAATATATCGCTATCGGGCGCGACGAGGAAATAAAGGCTCTCGCGGAGGATTTAGAATTTGTCGGGTACGGCGGTTCGCGCTTCCGGTTTATCATAGGCAGATTCGGAAGCGGGAAAAGCTTTTTGATTCAGCTCCTCCGCAATCACTGTCTCGAACGCAACTTTATCACCGCCGACGCGGATCTTGCGGGCGACATACGCCTTACGGGCACGAAAGGGCAGGGAGCCGCGCTGTACCGTCAGCTAATGATAAACCTCGCGTCGAAAGCGTCCCCGGACGGGAACGCCTTAGTGGGTCTGATATCAAAGTGGCTTATGCAGATACAGACGAAAATTATAAGCGAAAAAGGCTTCGACCCCTCGTCCCAAGAATATGAAACGGCAGTCACGGCGGAGATCTTCGCGGTTGTTTCCTCGCTTGAAAATCTTGTGTGCGGGTACGATTTCGCGAACGTGCTGAACCGCTATTTCCGCGCGTACCGCGAAGACGACGAAGTAATGAAATCAAACGCGATACGGTGGATACGCGGGGAATATAATACAAAAACGGAAGCAAAAGCCGATTTGAGAGTCGGAAGCATAGTAGACGATTCGAACTGGTACGATTTCCTTAAACTGATCGCCGCGTTTGTGCGCAGGATCGGTTACGGCGGTCTTATCGTGTTCATTGACGAATGTATCGAGCTTTATAAGATTACAAACCGAGTTTCCCGCGAGTTGAACTATGAAAAAATCCTCACGATGTTCAACGATACGCTGCAAAGCAAAGCGGAAGGCCTGTGCTTTATAATGGGCGGCACGCCCCAGTTTCTTGAAGATCCGAGAAGAGGGCTGTACAGTTACGAAGCGTTGAAGTCGCGGCTGACCGACAGCAAATTCGCGGGCAATTACAAGAATTTCATGAGCCCGGTAATACGTCTCGAACGTCTCACGGACGATGAGATCTTCGCGTTATGCCTGCGGCTGGCGTCCCTTCACTCGTCTTATTACGAATATTCAAACATCCCGTCCGAAACGGAAATATTCGCGTTTTTAAAAGCGTACCTCTCACGGGTCGGAGCCGGAAAGATGATAACCCCGCGTGAAATAATAAGGGATTTTACGTCCGCACTGAATATTTTATATCAGAATCCGGAATCAAACTTTGTAGAATTAGTCAAGCTTACCGATACCGAAAAATCGGTAAAGGAAGCTGAAAGCGCGTCAAAGAGCGAAGAAACGCAGTACGCGGACTCCTCGGAAAATGAAACGGACGGCGCGAACGTGCCGCCCGCTTCAATAGCGCTCAGCGATATTGAGTTTTGATTCGCAAGGTTTATTGCCTTTTATTATCGTTTTTGTCTGATTATACATCAAAATGAGCGCAAAAAAGTCAGTCTTTGCGGAAACCGCGGACTGACTTTTTCTATTAATATTTTTATGAAGTTATCCCGAATGCTTATTCTTAGAAGCTATTACAAATCAAAAATCATATCGCCGTGACTATCTTTAAATCCAAACTTTTCATATAGTGGTTTGCCCATATTTGTGGCATTTAACTTTATTTTTTTACAGCCGCGACTTTTAGCTTCTTCAATTGTTCTTTTAAAAAGTTCGGCGCCGAGACCTTGTTTTCTATATTCAGGCAATGTAAACATATTCATTATATAGGCTATTTTGCCTTCCTGCAAAACCGGTGGAACAGTATAAAAAGTTAATCCGCTTGTTGCTACAATATTATCGCTGTCGATCGCAAGCCACGCTACGAAGTTATCTTCGGCAAGTGCAGTTAAAAAATAAATTTTATTATTATTCTCTATTTGCACTCGTTCCATCTCTGAACACCCGATAATTTCCATCAGTAGTACGCTTCTGATTTTCGCAAGGTTATCAATATCGTTTATGTTCGCTTTTCGATACTCTATCATATAAATTTCTCCTGTACAGAATAAAAACTCGTTACGCAAATATATCAATTCACGGCGCTGCCAAAAATAAATATCACCTATCGCTTGCAAATATTTATGTTGTCGAGTATTATACCATATCCGCGGCAAAAAATCAATGAAATAATTATCGTGGGTTTAAACCTTTCGCGTGCAGCATCGCAGCTTCATGGTGGAACTGCTGCCCGTCCGGAATTCGCTTCCGCTAAAAAATTCAAAAACCTCTTGACAAATCAATTATGCAGATGTATAATAGTTATGCAAGCGTATAAAGAGTAATGCCAACGCATAATACGGACGGGAGGATTATTGATATATGGATAAAATGAAAAAACTACCCGATGCGGAGTTCGAGGTGATGAAAGCGATTTGGACGATTGAACCATGGTTTCTTCATTCAAAGTTATGCAAAAGTTGGGGGATGAAAACAAATGGGTGATACAGGTTGTCATATCATTCATGCAGCGGTTGGTTGACAAGGAGTTCCTTCGCACCGAGAAAGTCGGCAGAGACCGTTTTATTACCCATTGGTGGAACGCGAAGATTATCTCAAATTCGAGACGGGCAATTTTATCAAACAATACCATGAAAATTCATTTATCAATCTTGTCAATACGTTAGACGACAACAAATCGTTGAGCGAAAAAGATATTGACGAATTATATGAATGGATAAAAGAAAGGAAAGGGTAGAAATGCGTGTTTTTATGATCGCGCTGTTTGAATGTTCCGCCGCAATGGCGGCGGTTGCGCTGATATATATGCTGCTGAACCTGCTGCTGCTGAAACGTTTTTCCGAAAAGTGGCGGTATTACGCATGGTTAGTGATTATTGTCGGTTTGATTATACCCTTTCGCCCGCAGTTCGGCAACGCCGCCGTCAATATAACCGCGCCGGACAGATTGGCGGCGCCTGTTATTGAGTATGAAAACCTGTCATATTTCAATTCATATTTTGGATTAACGCTTAATCCTGAAGAAAACGTTATATCTCCCGGACTTTCCGGCGGTTTTGCCGATTCCGTCAAAACTGCGGAAGAAACTGCCGGATCGGCTGACAAAAGCTTTGACGTTTCCGCATTTGTACTGAATATGCTGGCAAATATATCATGGTGGGATATTACGGCTATTATATGGCTGATTGGAATGACTGCGTTTATCGTCTTTCATATAATAAAACACCGAAAATTTATAAGAATGACAAAAAGATGGAGCGCCGCCGCAGACGAACAGGCATTGGAGGCGTTTCAAAGCCTAACAAAAGAAATGAAAATAAAAAGACGGATTGATTTGCAGTCATGCCCGTTTGCGGCGAGTCCGATGCTGGTCGGATTTGTGGAGCCGCGGATACTCCTTCCGGAAACCGGGTTCGCGCAAAACGAATTACGGCTTATACTGAAGCATGAGCTTGTCCACTATAAACGCAACGACATATTGTATAGATTTTTAATGCTGATTGCCACGGCTATGCATTGGTTCAATCCCGTCGTTTATTTGATGGCGAAGTCGGTTGATATAGGATGCGAGTTGTCATGCGACGACGAAGTAATGAGAGGGGCGGACTTGGAAACGCGACGGTATTACGGCAACGCTATACTCGGCGTTGTCAGATGCCAGACTAAATTAAAAACGCTCTTGTCAACGCATTTGAACGGAGGAAAAAATTGTGAAAAGAAGATTATCTTCCATTATGGACATAGGACGCAGGAGAGGCGGTATGATAATAGCCTGTATCGTCGTATTCGCGGTGCTTGGGACGGGATTGATTTTAGCGATCAATACAAACAAATCTTCCGACGGTAACACGCTGAAAAATACGGAAACGCAAACTGACGGGCAGGGAAACTCAGTCGAAAACACAACATCTGCGGATTGGACCGCTACGGATACACTTGTTCTTTACCGTACTGCTTATAATAAATGGGCGCTTGACCCCGCAGTCAGTATATTCAAAGAAATGTACCCCAACGTAGAAGTCGAAATCCATGACTTTGTGGGAGAGGACGAATGGGCGGGTTTGAGCGAATATCGAACGCTTATCGAAACTGAAATTCCGGCGGGAAAAGGTCCCGATTTACTTTTGATGTCAAATGATTTTATGGATATATATAAGGTTATGGATACCGACGTCTTTTGTGATCTTAATGATTTTATTGGCAGCGATCCCGAATTTAAAATTGGCGATTATAACAAAACCGTTTTGGATTCCGGCATATACAAAGGCAAACGTTATCTCATGCCGTTAGATTATGCTACGGCTATGTTGATAACTACTGAAGAAGCTCTGGCGGCAGCGGAAATAGACCCGGAAAATATTAAGACATTTGACGGATTGATGAGCGAAATCAAAAAATATTTGGAAAAATATAATTCGACAAAATTAATATATGATGCCCAACCGCTATCAGGGACTATATTTTTTCCGTGGAGCGGCATGCGGTATATAGATTACGAAAACAAGACGGTAAACGTTGACGGCGAAGACTTCAAAAAGATAATGGACGCATATAAAGATATATATAAGCAGGATATGGAATCAGAACGGCAAAATACCGGGGAGCTTGACTACCGTGACTACATTGTAAATTCACTTGGAACAGGCAATATTTTATTTGTCAGAAATATACTTACATCTAATTTTGTATCTCTTTACAGCGCGTTATTGAAACAGGGTTATTCACTTAGAGATATTTTCCTTTTCCGAGTATAAATGGCAAGAGCGCCACCGCTTCCGCACATTATATAGCATCAATTTTGAGCGTTTCACCGAACAAGGCGAACGCATACGCTTTTTTGAAAATACTTTTGTCCGAGGAAATTCAAAGCGGCGTCGGAACTATCCCATACAATCCTGTGTTAAATGTCGGGCTTGATATACAAATGAAAGATATGAAAGATAGTTGGCGGTTATCTATTTCCGAAGAAACCGAACGGGAGTATGCCCGTATAGCAACAGATATCGATGACTGTCAGATGTTGATGGGAACCACGTTCAATGAAATTTTTTCAAATTATATGGAGCCGTATTTCAAGGGAGAAGAGAAATACGAAAATTGTTTGAGCAAATTGCGCAACTATTTAGAGTTGTACGTAAGCGAATAGAAGGTGATGCTGCTTTGAAACTTGAACTTCGGCAGAAAAATTCGCTGGCAGGCGTTTTGCTGTGCCTGCTTACGATTGTCGGGCTGTGCGTGTTCTTCGTCATTCCGTTTGAACTCTGCATATATATGTCGTTCACGAAAAGCGCAATCAATCCCGAATTTGCGGGATTAGCCAACTATATAGATATTTTCCACAGCGCCGCATTCAGACTCGCGGCGGGCAATACGTTCAAGTTTATCGCCGCCGCCGTTCCGGTAATAATGCTGTTTTCATTGTTTATCGCCATCTTGCTGTACAGAAAGCTCAAAGGACACGAATTTTTCCGCGCAGTCTTTATTTTCCCGTTAGTCCTGCCTACCGCGTCAGTCGTACTGTTCTTTCAGGTGATTTTCACCAGCGGCGGGATTCTCGACGCCCTCTTGGAAACCCTCGGCTTTCCCGTCGTGGATTGGACGAACTCGCCTTTAGCGTTTGTAAGCCTTGTTATCCTTTACGTGTGGAAAAACTGCGGATATAATATCGTACTGTTTCTCGCCGCGCTCAATTCGATTCCGCGCAGTTACTATGAAGTTTCCGAAATCGACGGCGCGAACGGAAAAAATAAATTTTTCGGCATAACTTTCCCGCTCATCATGCCCTATTCGTTTTTCATATTAATTATTTCCGTTGTCAACTCGTTCAAAGCGTTCAGAGAAGCCTATATATTATACGGCTCATATCCGAATCAGAGCATATATATGTTGCAACATTTTATGAATAACAATTTTCATAATCTGAACTACATAAGACTGTCGGTGGCGGCAATCTTAGTGTTTCTGATGATTTTTATAATGGTATTTATATTATACAAACTGAAAAATAAAGTAGGTGACGTTGAATTGTGACGAAGGCTGATAAAAAGAAAATACGCATATCAAATATTTTTATTACCGCGATACTTATTTCTATGGCTGTTATGACGCTTCTGCCCGTAATTTTTATCGTTTCCAATTCATTTATGGAAGAAAGGGAAATTATAAAAAGTTACGGCGGTTTAAGTGAGGCGGGGAAAAAAATCCTCCCGCATATCATTCCCGAACGGGCGACAATAAAGCAATACGCCGAAGTATTCTATATGAAGCCCGATTATCTGATAAAATTCTGGAATTCTATGCTCATCACTTTTGCTATTGTCGCTGGACAAGTGATTATATCTTGTTTAGGCGGGTACGGTTTTGCGAAATTCAATTTCCCGTTGAAGAACGCCGTATTTTTTTTGTTTATTGTGCTGATGATGATGCCCTATCAGGTGACGCTTGTACCGCAATATCTCATGCTTGACAAAATGGGGCTGCTTGGATCTTACGCCGCAGTCATATTGCCGGGGATAGTCGCGCCGTTCGGTATCTTTTTGCTCACGCAGGTGTTTTCATCCATACCGGACAATATAATCGAAGCGGCGGAAATCGACGGCGCAAACAAAGCGCAGGTTGTTTTCAGAATTGTTTTCCCATACGGCAAAACGGGTATCGCGGCGCTGTTTATATTGAGTTTTATAGATAACTGGAATATGGTTGAACAACCGCTAGTATTTTTGGGCGACATAAAGAAATACCCGCTCTCTGTCTTCCTTTGCAATATCAATATGTATAACCTAGGCGTAGGGTTTGTATGCGGGATTCTTGCTATGCTGCCCGCGGCGATAATGTTTCTGTACCTGAAAGAGTCGCTTGCGTATGGTATTGAAACGTCAAACCTGAAATAAACGCGAAAGGATTTATAATATATGAAAATAAAAAAGCCTGTTCTGACTATGGTTACGGCATGCCTTATATGCGCGCTAATATTATTGACATTCCTCTCGCGTACTATAATGACGGCGAATCAAGCGGAAGTGATGTATGTCAATCCCGAAAAGACAAATATACTTACGTCAAGGGAAGTCGCGGGAATAGCGGAGTATGAAACCGCGTATGATATTGCATATGATATTCCGTTGAAAATTCTCGGCGTATTTGTAAAACAGGGCGACGAAGTGAGAGCGGGGCAAAAGCTCATGGAGGTTGCCTTCCGCGAACTTGCCCTCGAATTGAAAAAGAAAGAATTAATTGTACTGCAAATTAAAAATATAATTGAAAATACGGGGATTACGGAAGAATTACAAGCGCAGCTTGAAATAGCGGAAGAAGAAGCTGCAATTTTTAAAGAAAAATATCCGACGGACGGAAAAATATACGCGGAGACCGCTGGTACGGTATACGGCATAAACGCGGTAAAAGATGAAACGACAGAGGGTAACGCAACGCTTTTAGAAATATTCAACAAAGATTCTGCCGCGAACGTAATATTTTATCTTTCCGAGTACGATGCGGATTTTTTCAACGAAGGCGACAGCGTAATTTTATACTATTCCGAAAACAGAAGTTACGGCGAAAACATCGAGTCTGTTTCCGTCGCGAAAAATTCGACTGTATCAAGCAAGCAGTATATCTTGAAAGATAATTTTTATAAATTTTTTGTTCCTGTACAAAGCAGTTATATCTATCATAATCAGCAGATACAATTGAAAATCACGAACAAATCACCCGTATATGATATGGTGGTGCCGTATGAAGCGATACATCAACGCCAAGACGGTACGTTTTATGTATATGCGCTGAAGAAACGAAACGGACTCTTTGGCGAAGAATATTATCCCGATATGGCAGATGTCACCGTATTGTACGAAAATAAAGTCAGTGCCGCAGTAAGCAGTATAAATATAACCCGGCTTCATAATATTGTAGTATGGTCGTCCGATTCTTTACTTTCCGGCAGTACTATAAGGATTATCAATTAATCTATATTAAAAATATAAATTTGTACGTTAAACAATTATTAACCTCTTTATTATTGTTTTATAGCTCTGTATATATCTGATGAATTTTCTTTGACAAATTCTATGCTGCCGCTTGGAGTTATTCCGAAATTAATTGTTTTAATATTATTTGCTTCGATTTTAATTGAATATATGTCGCCAGCTTTTAAATTTGATAATCTAATTGAAAACTTGACATCACCGCCCTCAAGAGTATCTGCCCATTCAACCTCGTCATCCTTTGAATTGTTAATTATCTCTATAGAAATAGAGCCATGAATCTCAGTTTTTAACTGTGCGTCTAAAACCAATTCCTCTATATCGTCATTGCCGACATAAAATATATTATGTTTCGTAGACCACTCGGTAACATAGCCATCTACAACTTTACCATTTTCGTCCACCTCGCTGCCCTGAAATCCCCATGCTATTTGTCCTAATGAAGGATTCCTGCCACTGCATGCGCCGGCAAAAAATATTAAAACAGCTAAAAACAATAAAATTGTCCTTTTAAATATTTTTGAATACATAAATTTTTCCTCCTGAAAAAAATATAAATTTTCTTCGTAGGAAAACGAAAATTATTATCGCCGTTATTGCCGCAAATACATATAATACCGCCGCGTCGCCCGTTTGAGGCGCAGGATTTTGAAGTTCGGATTGAGGAGAAACTATTTCTTCCCTATTATCTGCGGGCAGTTCTTCGGATGGGTCAATTTTTTCTTCAACCGGAGGATTGTATAATGGGTCGTCAAATGTTTTGTAGTCATTTACGAACTCTATATTATCAAGATAGAATTTATTCCCCTGAAGCTCTTCGTATTCGTCCGAATAATCCCAGAACAGATACACGCCCGATACATCGGAAATATTCGCGGGAGTATCTTTCTCAAGCCCGTCGTGATTAGCATCGTTTTCACGTATAACGAAGTCGGATACAGGAAAAGCAAAAAATCCCTTAAAACCGTTGACGTCGCTGTCCTGAGCGTCGCCGAAACAGCCGTCGCCTCCATGATAATATGTTTCCCATTCATTTTTTCCTTCAGGCAAGTAGTAAAAGGGCCAATCAACAGCGGCAGAGTTCTCTTCATCTGTTGTAAATAAATTATAGTTGCTGTCAGTCGCCCCAAAGTTTGCCTTGCGGAAAGCAACGTCTGTCAAATCCATCCAAACACGCAGATATTTTGTTCCGCCGTAATCTTTTGATATGCCATTTCCCGCAGTAATGAATAAGTACATTCCCTGATTGGCAATATCATCCTCCTCCCAGAGAGCGATAGCCGCAGTGCCGTTCCAGCCTTTGCCTTTTTCTATGCCTATGCGTGAAAAATCTTCCATAGTATCGCCGTTGTTCCATTCGCCAATCCAATAATCCCCGGCGTTTTCGCCATCGTTGAACACAGGATTCCCTCCGTCGGTAAAAGACGAATAGCTGTCTACATCTGTAAATAATTTTGCTGTTACAGGCAGAACAGCTATTGCGGTGAGTATACATACTAAAAGCATACAACCTATTTTTTTCACAATACATCCTCCTATGTAAAATTATAATTATTTAAACTGTAAATTTGTCTATGAAATTAATTATATATTAAGTTTATGTCTAAATAATGAATGTTTATACGGCTGATTTTCATGAAAGTATTTGAAATATCCTATCGTTTTCCCAGCGAATTAATATTAATCGTAAAGGACAATCTGTTCTTTGCCATATAATAAATTTTTACATAGACACACATTATCGTCTTCTTCAAATATAATAGAAAAAGGGGAGGTAAAACTATGTCAAGGGAAAACTACGGAAATTACTGTAACAAAAAGCAGACTCACGTTCACGAAATTGAGGGGAGCGTTATAATAGTTGAGGAAGACGGGGATTTCCATAACCACAGGTTCGCAGGTATAACCTATGAGGTAATACCCCTTCCGGGCAATCATCACGCACACCGTATCAGCGCCACGACAGATTTCTACGAAGATCACTTCCATGAAATATGTGTTCAAACAGGGCAGGAGATCATCACGGGCGACCGTCATGTTCATTTCGTAAAGTCGAAGACCCAAGTTCAAGATGGGCACGCTCACCCTTTCCGCGTCGCTACTCTCATAAACGATCCCATAGGCGAATGATTTCATTCCCGGCTAATCATATATCATATAGATTCACAACGGTTTGCCATATAAATGAAGGCAAACCGTTCGCTCTTTTATCTGAAATTGCCGCTTTTTTCATCTTCCCTCTTGAAATTTTGTCGTATTCTGTGATATAATACAGGGTATAATAGGCTAAACTACAAAAAAGAAAAATGATACCGCAGAAACATAGGAAAAAAATTTAGAATTAGAGGAATTAATCATGGAAGCTTAGCGAAACTGTTAAAAGAGTTATAGATAAAAATGATAAGTCCTACTTCTTCGGCATTTCGCCTGCAGAGAGTTACACGATTCCCGAACAGGAATGGGAAAATTACAGGGGACTTGGAATAAAAAGCCTGCGTATCCATCTTCAGAACGGCAGAAGCAAATCTTCCTACGAAAAAGTGATAGAAAAGGCAGTCGAAGAAAATATTGAGGTCATGATGCTCGTAAGCTATGAAACATACGCAAGCATGGGGGAAGATTACGATAAGGGATGGGGGCCGATCCTGCATTATTCCGATTATATGAAGCTCATAGACGAGCTTGCGTGGGCTGTGCCATATTTTTCCGAAAAGGGTGTTACTTCATGGGAAATATGGAACGAAGAAAACGGAATGTGGCATCTTCAGCCCGAAGAATATGCCGAACTTATAACAGCGGTTTACGAAAAATTCAAATATACCGATAAATGGGACGAGAACGCGACTATCGTGATGGGCGGTCTTGACGCTGTAAACGTATGGTTTCCGGACGGCGTGAACGGTTCTGCGCAGGAGTGGATAAAAAAATTTTACGCAAGCCTGCCATACAAGGATTTCAAAGAAAAATACGGGCATTCCCCGTTCGACGCCGTAGGAATTCATCCGTACAATACAATCGACACAGACGAAAACAATGTGGAAAATTACAATGTTTTCACTTCGGCTATTGAAGGAATTCTTATTAAGACAATGGATAAAAATGGGGACGACAACATACCCATATGGATTACAGAACTCGGCGATCAAAATTCAAGCGACGCGAAAAATGCCGAAATATTGAGGTTATATATGCAGACGGCGTATAAACATCCTCGCGTAACAAGGTTTCATTGGTTCAAATACACATATTCAGGGAGTAATTATAGCATTGTGAGGGAAAACGGACGAAAAAGACAGTCGTTCGACGCTTACAAAGAAGTAATATCAGAGCTGAGCGAATGAAAAACTCAGCGCTGTAAATCGTATGACGTAATATTTGCGTCTCGGAGTGTTGCCCGCAATTTGTAATAGCAAGGTTTCGATTCCTTTCGTCCGCTCCACAGAACAAGCGTTGTATAAATGGGATTATCCCATTTATACAACGCTTGCTTTACGTAAGGCTCATGTTTTGCGGAACCGGTTGAACCGCAACTCACTTCAATGAAATTGGATGTTCCGCGCTCCTGCGGATTTTACGCTCAAATCAGGAGTGAAAGCTGGTCGCTTTCCGGAATGCCGCCGAAAACTTTGTGCTTGCGCAGTGTTTCCACGACCGTTTTTGTAAGCTTTGCCCTTGCCTTGAAATCGTCGACGGAGAATATTTCGCCGCCGTAACCGTCTCGTACTGAACATATATTAGCCGCCGCGTTCTCGCCTACGCCGTTTATGGAAGAAAACGGCAATCGTATCGCCCCGTTCTCGATTTTGTACTCAAAAGAGTCGGACTTATATATGTCTACAGGCAGGAATTTCAATCCCCTGCACAGCATCTCGAGAGCGACCTGCATACAAGTCGCGGTATCCGCTTCTTTCTGCGTCGCCTCGTTGCCTTTTTTTTCGATTTCATCAATAAACCCGCGAACCCTGCCTATTCCGCCGAGCACGATTTCCGCGTCGAAGCCTTCGGGCTGCACGGAAAAATACGACGCGTAAAAAGCGAGCGGTTCATATACTTTAAACCAGCCGAGACGTATCGCCGCTATGACGTACGCGGACGCGTGCGCTTTCGGGAACATATATACTATTTTTTTGCATGATTCGATATACCATTCGGGAATTCCGTTCTCGCGCATTATCTTTTCACATTCCGACGTAAGAGTCGTTTTCGGTTTGCGCACGTCCTCCGTGATTTTAAACGCCGTGCTTGAATCAAGCCCCCTGTGTATAAGATAAAGCATGATATTGTCGCGCAGTCCTATCGCTTCGGCAAGGGTGCAGACTTTGTTTTTGATCAGATCCTGCGCGTTTCCCCGCCATATTCCCTCGCCGTGGGAGAACCCCGATATCTGTAAAAGTTCGGCGAAAGTCCTGGGTTTTGTTTCAAACAACATCTGACGCACTAATTTCGTCCCCATTTCGGGAAGCCCGAACGTCGCGACTTCCGCGCCTATATCCTGCGGCGATACCCCTATGGAATTCGTCGAGGAAAACAACTCCATCACTTTCCTGTCGTTGAGCGGCAGATCGCGGACGTCCATCCCCGTCATTCTTTAAGCTTTTTATATTTAGTCGGCACGTCGTGGCCGAGAAGGTCAAGCTTTAAAATCGTGTCGTGCAGGAATTCAAACGCGAAGTGGGTGGTTATAACTCCCGAACGCACGTCGTCGGCGGGATGCTGCACCGGAGTGAAATCGTATATTTCGTATTCGCGCGGAACGACTATAATCCCGCCGGGATGCTGTCCCGTCGTTTTTTTGACCCCGACGCACGACTTGACAAGATAATCGGTATGCGCCTTGTTTACCGCCAGTCCTTTATCCTCAAGATATTTCGCCACGAATCCGTACGCGGTTTTATTTGCCAGAGCGCCTATTGTGCCCGCCCTGAACACGTTTTCCGCGCCGAACAATACTTCCGTATACTTGTGCGCTTCAAGCTGTATGTCGCCGGAGAAGTTGAGGTCGATATCAGGGGCTTTTTCGCCGTTGAAGCCGAGAAACGTTTCAAACGGTATATCCTGACCGTCCCGCGCAAGGTCAATCCCGCACTTCGGGCACTTCCTGTCGGGCAGGTCGAAACCGGAACCGCACGACCCGTCGGTTATGAATTCGTTATAGACGCAGCCGGGCGTTTTACAGTAATAATGCGGCGGCAGCGGGTTTACCTCCGATATTCCGGCAAGCGTGGCGATAAACGACGATCCCACCGATCCCCTTGAACCGACAAGATAGCCGAGTTCCTCGCTTTTCATTATCAGTTCCCGCGCGATTATGTACATTACGGCAAAACCGTGCTTTATTATCGCGGTCAGTTCGCGGTCAAGCCTGTTTTTCACGATTTCCGGCAGCGGGTCTTTATACAGTCTGACCGCGCTTTCATAGCATACTTTTTCAAGCTTTTCTTCCGCGCCGTCGATTTTCGGAGTATATGTCCCTTTCGGTATCGGGCGGACATATCTATCAATCCGCGATTTTATTCGTATTTTCCACTACAATCTCGTACGCTTTTTCGGGGGGGAGATACGAAAATTCATCGAGCATTTCCTGAGTCGTGCGGTAATAAAGGGGGATATTTCTGTCCGCGTCTGAAAATTTCATGCCGTGGAGAAGGATTTTGCGCGAAATCCCGTCAAAATCCCGCATGAAATGAACGTCGCCCGTCGCGACTACCGGTTTGTTTATTTTTTCGCCTATTTTGATTATTTTTTTGTTTATATTTTTTATTTCCTCAAAATCTTTCAGCTGTCCGCCCGAAACTAAAAATTCGTTGTTTTTTAAAGGCTGGACTTCAAGATAATCATAGAACGAGGCGATTTTTATAAGCTCCTGTTCGCTTTTCCCTTCTACGGCGGCTCTGTACAGTTCTCCCGACTCGCACGCCGAACCTATTATCAGTCCTTCCCTGTGGTGTTCGAGCAGGGATTTCGGTATGCGCGGGCGTTTGTAATAATATTCGATATAACTCGCCGAAACCATTTTATACAGGTTTTTCAGCCCCGTACCGTTTTTCACAAGTATTATCATATGATTCGAGTCGCTTTTCGCGCCCGACGCGTGTTCGGATATTCCCGCAAAGGTCGTGATCCCCGCGTCTTTAAGTCTGTCGCACATTTTATAGAATATTTTCGCGAGGATTTCCGCGTCGTCGCTTGCGCGGTGATGGTTGAATTCGCCCAGTCTGTAATATTTCACCAACGTGTCGAGCCTGTGATTTTTCAGCTCCGTATTCAGGCTTCTTGACATCGCAAGGGTATCTATGTGCGCGTTTTTAAAACTAAGCTTGTATTTATTGCAGTACTTGCGGATAAATCCCATGTCAAAGCTTGCGTTGTGCGCGATAAGGATATGTTTGTCCGCGAATTTAAGGAATTCTTTCAGCGCTTCCTTGCATAAAGGCGCGTCTTTTACCATAGCGTCGTCGATGCTTAAGTCAGCTCCGTGATCTTTTCCGGTATCGGGATTTGCGGGTTTACGAGAGTGTTAAAATATTCGGCGACTTCGCCGCCGAT